>CAIGRB010126686.1:0-15700 GCA_903798255.1 Fraxinus quadrangulata | reverse complement strand
TTTTTTTTTTTTTTTTTTATGTTTAGTAATTGGATTTGGCCATTTGTTTACCAGCCCAATCTTAATTATATAATATATAGGCCCAAATCCAATTCCCCAATTCAATTCGATATCCATTAATAAATTATTGCTTGGCGACGCGACGCGACGACATTCTTCATCTTCTCTCGCCTGCCGCTGCCGATGAATCGTCATTCGTCCACCACCACCAGTCCACCAATCCACCAGCCCGTTGTACCAATGTTGGAAGCTCCTGTGAACGATTTAAGTCATCCGCCAGTAGACTCAACACTCAGTCACTGTCGACGCCCGCGTGAAATCGTGAGTTTTCTATTTTATGTATTTTTTTTTTTTTGGTGTTATTTTCTATTTATGAGTTATGAAATCATGATTTATGTAACTATGTGGTATCATGTATTATATATGATTTTCTGCTCAAAATTGGGTTGGACTTGAGGGAATTGGAATTGTGAATTAATTGGTACTTTTCACTTTCAATTTACTAATTTTGATTTGAAATGAGAAATTAGTTGTATTAAGCTTGCTTGATTGTTGATGAATTAAATTGAGGGAAATCTTGCACTTTGGATGCAAATAGCAATTGTCTACTTGTAGGTTGGAAATGAACTCCACTGTTTTCACTTTTTGCTTGGAAGTTCAACTGATAGAGATCAAAAAGTTCTTTGTCCATCTAATATTTGCTCTTTGTATGGTTTCCTTATGTTAGGTTCTCTAATCCCCCAAATTCAGTGAGATGCTAAAAGAGTTTTCACTTTTCAATAGCCTTAAGTAGGCAGAACCTCATTTCTTTTGGTCTAAAAATAATGTACTGTCATTAAACTTCCAAAAAGGGTAGTTGCTTCACATTTCCAAAAAATAATATTTTTGATGCTAAGTCGTTATATTCAATGTCTCTTTTCTTTTGTTTTCAATGTTTGGTCAGTGCAATAATAACAAAAAAACAAATTTGTCAACGTCCGCCAGGGCTGAACTTCAATGCTGGATCTGCCACTATTAAAGATGCTGGTTGCAGGTCGTTTTTCGCTAAATCTGTTTTTCGTAGAGGGGAAATTAGAAAGAAAAATCCATACGAAAAAAAATCATGTTTGAATATGAAGACGAAATGTATGAACAAAACATGAAGCTGCATTCTCTAGAATCTACAAAAAATGAAAATTTAAGAGGTGAAGAATCAATGGAAAATCTGAATGAGAGAATCAACATTGAAGAACACTTTAGTGCTTTGATTTTGAGGCACTTAAAAGATTTCTATGATCATAAATATTCTTTAGTTAAAAAGATGTTAAAGAGAAACCAAAAGCTGCATCAGAACTCTTGGCATGAGACATAGAAAAATAGTACAAGAAAAGTCGAGACTTGTATAAAAATCTAAGTCGAGGTGGGCGAAAATCGTGAAAAGGCACTTAATCATCAGCCTATATCAAGAAGATAAACAGGAAGAGCTGGAGGCCAAATGAGAACAATCTATAGCAACCTCTTCCTCTGTTTGAGATAGACTGACAATGACAAACATACGCGACGTTAGACATATACTGCGAAAACTTGTTTTTGCATATGATGAAAAACACAAACATTAATAACATTGTCACCACGTACGCTTGACTGGATAAAATTGAGGAAGATAAATCTGACGAAATTTCTTAGTCATCCAATCTAATCATATTTTGTCGAACGTGCCTTTTGCACCCATTTACATGTTTATGTCCAGAAGGGATGAATCGAGTTTTAAAACATCTTCAAAAAATTAATCTAAATTCAAACAAGTTAAGAATCAATATATTAATCAAATGATATATGTAAACATAAAAGCGATAAGTATAAGGAATGGATGGTGCAAATGATATAATTTTGAAAGTTTGATCCAAATCAATGATCTACATCCTCCGTTTTCGAGCTCTCTATCACGAGCAATGCCTTTTTAATATACTGATTGACTTATAGTACAATCCAAATCCTTACAATGCTTTCTATGACTTAGAAATAAGGAGCATCGATTCTTATACATGATTGAGCTTTACGGAACCTCAATATGACCTAACCTATTGAGCTTTAAACGGATATCAATATGACCTACAAATTTGAACAATGTTTTTACAATTGAAACTTCTCTTAATAAATTATACAAATGTATTAAGTACCAAGATTTGTAATGAATAATAGCTCAAGTCTTAGATAAGAGAATTTTGATGAGTACGATTATTTCAAAAGTTTAAGTTAATCAATCAAAGTTTTAAAAATATAAAAGTAGAAAAGCTAAACACAATGCAAATATAAATATTTTCTTCAAGACATATCTCTCTTTTATAAATAATAACAATAAGTCAAGTATCAAGAGAGATATAAGAAACTTTGATAAAGATTATGATTTTAGAAGTTTGATTTAACAATCAAAGTTTTTTAACTTAAAAAAATAGATATAACAAATATAATTTTGCTCAAACGTATCTCACTTCAATGGTCTTGAAAGTCTTGCAATAAATGAAAAAATTAAATATATTTATTGAGCTCAATGAGCAAAACATTTTGAAAGTTTCGGATGAGTAGCCAGTCAATCGCCTCATGTCCAGATGACCAATATAGCCATTGAAAAAAAAATTAGAACCGTCAAATTTTAGATCGTTAGACATTTTCGGTATTTGCCAATCTTGACGGTTGATTGTCGTTGGTCAACCAATCGGCTCCTTCCAGTTGGCCGTCGGCTTTTGGTTGGTTCGGTCAATTTTTACATTTGGGCCCTTTTGATCCCATTCGAATATTTTGAAAAGCGTGGATTTTTGAAAAGCATTTTTTAACTAACTTTTCAAAATAAAAGATATTTTTCAAGTTCAAATATCATTTTTAAAATATATTTTTGTATTTGATCAAATCATTGCATTAGAATGATTTTTAATGCTCAAAATTGTTTTTAATGCATAGAAAGATTCTGATAAAGATTTTTGAGCTTAAAACATTCATTACTAAATACAAAAGTGTTAGCACCTTTACATTTGATCTAAAAATGCCTAATTCTTGATATTTCTTTGGCTCGTAGGCTCTCACCTTGAAGGATTTTGTCTTGAATGCTTGAAAGACTTGACTTTGAACTTGGTCTTTTTTATGAGTCCGGTTTGTGATGATAACCTTTGATCTTTTTACGACCATCGATAAAAGAATTTTTATTGAATGCTTTAAAAAACTATAATCACTTAAATTTAATTTGTCAGTAAACAAGATTAACTAATTTGTTATAATCAAATCTTTAAGGTTATAATCAACTATAGGTCAATAAGTTCTTCATTTTTAATTATAACAAACAAGATGATTGCAAAGTAATACCGAACAATTGATAAGTAATACCAAATAATCGATAAGGGATAAAAATTATGTATTCCATATATTGCCCCTATCTATTACAAACTAATAGCCATTCATTCAAAGCATATGTCTATCAAAGCAAGCATATCTCATCCATGTCATTTCATTATTACTTGAAGCATATCATCTATCTCACTTCTCCCCCTTTTAGTATAGTGAGCAAAAATATAATGTATAGGGAGGAAGAATGTGGCATATATATTTTGTAAAACAATTAGAGTAAATAAGAATATTTCCCCTTAATTAAACACATAATGGCAAATCATTGTAAATAAGAAAGGAGATATCACATTCATAGCAAAAACATACCAAACCATAAGTGATGAAATGTTGAAGTTTAAGCACCATAAAAGTGATTCCAAAATACATAGTAAGAAAGTGCCAAAAATATCTAAAGCTCTAGAAGATGCGATGGAGGAAAGAGTCCGTCGAGCCGAGCATTGAGTGCCCGCAATTGATAATACATTCTTAGATATTCGACATTCCAAAGGTGGGGTTGCACATTTCCATCTAAGTTCTCAATTAAGAAAGTTCCTGGTCTAACGTCGCTCGATTTATGGTAGGGGTCTTCCCAGTTCGGACCCAACGAGCCCACACCAAGTTCTTTGGAGGACGAAAAAACCCTTCTAAGGACCAAATTGCCTTTTCTAAATGATATCTTCTTGACTTTGGCATTGTAGTACCTTGCCATTTTCCTTTGATATAAGGCCAATCTTATTTGTGAAACGTCTCTCATTTCTTTAAGAAAGTTGAGCTCACATCGCCTTATCTCATCATTGGATAATTCGTTGAATTACAGGCGACAAGGCGAAGGAAGACCCACTTCGACCAGACTCATGGCTTCAGCCCCATATGCCATGGAGAAGGGGGTTTCTCCCGTCGCGGTTCGACTGGTTGTACGTATTGGCCACAACACATGGTGGAGCTCGTCCACCCATGCCCCCTTTGACGTATCAAGTTTCTTCTTAAGAGATGCTTTATAGTTTTGTTGACTACTTCCACCTGGCCATTTGCCTGGGAGTGGTGAGGGGAGGAAAAATATTTTTTGATACCCAATTCGTCACCTAGATCTTTGAGCTTTTTATTGTCGAACTTCTGCCTGTTATCTTTAACTATTGAGTGGAAAATTCCAAACCGACATATGATGTTCTTCAATATGAACTTGGAAGTATTTGCTTCAATTATTTTAGCCAACGGCTCTACTTCGACCCACTTGGTAAAGTAATCGATGGCGACGATCGTATAGTTCGTGCTCCCCTTCCATTTTGGCATAGGCCCTATTAGGTCGACCTTCCACTTGGCGAATGGCTAGGGACTAGATACTACTGTTAACTTTTAGGAAGGTTGTCTTTGAATGGAGAAGAAGCGCTGACATTTGTCACATCTTTTCACGAATTGCATAGCATCCTTCTTCAAAGTTGGCCAGTAGTATCATTGCCTTAGTACTTTATAGGACAATGATAGGCCTCCGGTGTGGTTGCCATAGATCCCTTCGTGGATTTCTTGTAGGACATAGCTAGCTCCTTTCCTCTGGTGCATCGTAGGAGAGTGGATGAGAAGCCTCTTTTGTAAAGTACTTCGTCTTGGAGTACATAGTGGACGGCCCTTCGTCTGAGCTTGTAGGCCTCTTCCTTGTTTTCTGGCAACATATAGTCCTTAAGGTAGTCTATAATAGGTTGCTTCTATTGTGGGGTTCCTCCAACCCACATTACCTCTTCCATTTTGGCCATAGAGGGCCTGGAGAGGTATTCAACCAGTACAATCTTGAGCAATTTCGAGTCTTTGCTACTGGCTAATTTTGATAGGGCGTCCGCGTGCAGGTTTTCCACTCATGAACTTTCTTCAGGTATGCCGCCATGCCTTTATCTTTGGTTGCGAAGTCACCGCTGACCTGGCTCACAACCAGTTGGGAATCGCTTCAAACTGCCAAGTGTTTGACCTGTATCTCTTTAGCCAGTCTGAGGCCTACCAAAAATGCCTCGTATTCAGCTGCGTTGTTGGAGGTTTTAAAGCCAAACCTCACTGCATAATTAAGCTGATGACCCTCTGGGCTTTCCAGCAGTACGCTAGCCCCTAATCCCGTTTCTCCAGCGGATCCGTCGACAAACAATTTCCAGACTGGAGGGTCTGCTGGTTCCATCGTTACATTGATATTTGTTACCTCTGTGAATTTCGCTATGAAATTCGACACTACTTGTCCCTTCATTGAGGTTCTTGGTTGATAAGAAATATCAAATTCGCCAAATCCACAGGCCACTTCATCAACCTTCCTGATTCGTCTGGTTTTTGGAGTATTTATTTGAAGGAGATGTTCGTCAGTATACGTATACTATGTGCCTGGAAGTAGGGTCTCAACTTTCTGGAAGCGACCATAAGGGACAAGGCAAGCTTTTCCATATCAGTATAACGCGTTTCAGCGGGAATGAGGGCCTTGCTTATGTAGTAGACAGACAACTGAATGTTGTCATCCTCCCTTACCAGCACTGAACTCACGGCATCGGCACTTACGGCCACATACAGTTGCAAAGTTTCTCCCATTTTAGGTTTCGAGAGAACGGGAGATTGGCCCAGGCGCTTCTTTAGCCCTTGGAAAGCCTCTTCACACTCTTCATTCCACTGAAAATTCTTTCTCCCTTTTAAGACTTTAAAAAAGGGAGACATCTATCCATAGCTTTGGAGATGAAGGGGTTTAATGCTGCGAGGCTTCCTGTCAAGCATTGTACCTCATTGGGCTTGCTTGGGGATTTCATGTCTATCAAGGCCTTAATTTTCTCAGGGTTCGCCTCAATGCCTCACTAGTTGACCATGTAACCCAAGAACTTACATTGTTGACCATGTAACCCAAGAACTTTCCATACGTGACACCAAAGGCACATTTCAATGGGTTTAGCTTCATCCGGTACTTCCTCAAGATCTCAAATGTAGTTCTTAAGTGTTCGTTGTGTTCTACAGGTATGAGGCTTTTTACAAACATGTCATCAATATATACTTCCATTGTTTTGCCTATGAGGTCGAAAAATATTTTGTTGACTAGCCGCTGATAGGTGGCACCAGTATTTTTCAGTACCTTGTAGCAATAGAGATATCTATCAGTGATGAATGAGGTATTTTCCTCGTCGGCTGGATGCATGGGGATCTGGTTGTGTCTTGAGTACGCATCCATAAAACTCAAGAGTTCATGGCCTGCCGTGGAATCAACTAGCTGGTCAATCCTTGAAAGCGAGAAGTTGTCCTTTGGGCAAGCTTGGTTGAGGTTGGAGAAGTCAATGTAGACCCTTCATTTGCCATTAGATTTCATTACCGGGATAGGATTGGATATCCACTTTGGGTACACTGCTTCTCTGATGAACACATTAGATATGAGCTTTTGGACCTCTTCTTTTAGGGCCACGTATTTTTCTGGGTTCAGGCTTCTTCTTTTTTGTCGGTGATGAGTGAACTTCGGGTCCATATTAAGTTGGTGGCAACTGACTTTGGGGTCAATACCTACTATGTCTTCGTATCTCTACGCAAATATATCTAAGTTGTTAAGCAGGAAGTTGATGCGGACATCACGATGTATTTTATTGTTTATTTTTATTAATTTGTTGATACGGACATCACGATCTATTTTATTGTTTATTGTTTATTAATTATGTTTTTATTGTTATTGGGCTTGTAATTGTGGGTTGGCCCAAGCCCGTCAGTAGTAGGTTTCTTTTTACTATTTATATGGGTTTTCATTGTAATTGCGACAGATGATGAATGAATAAAAATGAATTGAGTTTTTGGCTTGTAGCCAAATTTCCTCTCTTCCCCTCTTCTCACCTGATTTCTCCTCCGACTTCTTTCCCCATTCTCTCCGATTTCTTCCTTATTTCTTGCTGCATTCTTCTCCTATCATGCATCAAATTTGGTATCAGAGCTAAACTTGATTTCCATTATCAATTGGCATTCCAAACACTGCTAAACAACCTTCAGTTCCATACACACAACCAATATATCCATCACCCACTGCCACAGTTCCGCACACCACAATACAATCACACCTACTCGACGCTGTCTCACCAATCGACCTATGCAATCCTCACACATCTGATTCTGTCAAACACCAGTCACTACCAATAGACCCAAACACGAACCAAAATCATCATCCTCAATTCACTCTACCACATCTACACGGCTGCCTGTTAACTTACAATCGCAGCCCAAACTGTTGACCACCGTCCAAACTACAAACCACAAACCCTCGTCCGAATTACTTCCCTTGAGCTGCTTTTCTTCCAGTCCGACACCAGTAGAAGAATGAGTTGCAGAGAAAGTGAGGAAACCAAAAAGGAGAGGAACTTGGAGGAGAAGTTAACCTTTCGACTGCCATGCAAAAGCCCTCTACCTAATTTGTTTTGGGCCTCAGTTTGTTTGTGTTAGTTTTATTGGTATTTTGGACCCTATTTTGTAATTTTCTTTTAGTTTAAAAAAAAGAGTATGAAAAAAAAAGAGTGAAAAAAAGTGGAAAAAAAAAGTTTTTCTAACATTTTCTTAGGTATATCTTGCCCTGTTGGTTGGCTCGGTACTTCGATGATCTTGTTGATTGGCTCGTTTACTTCGAAAAATTGGTTGATTGACTCGGCTACTTCAACGAACAAAGCGAAGTTTTTGTTTTATTTATCATTGATTTATATTACTTTATTTTAAAATTGCACTGATTGATTTCTTTGTCCTGCTGTTATTCCAATTTTACATAAAGTTCACGTGACCGAATCCCTTGACTTGTTAAATTCCCATAATTTTACTTAAAGCTCATGAAACTGAATTCCATAATTTGTTAAATTCTCATTTTACCCCACTTATTTTACGTGATTGGATTTTTTGACTAGTATTGGACTTGTGCTTTGTTATTTTAAATGTATCAGTAGTATTAGTTTGCCATATTTTGCTTCATTTCATCCCAAAGGTTTTAAAAAAAATTGTCCAAATTATTATTTTATGTTGCTTGCGCTTATTGTTCAGTGCATGCTATTGCATCATGGTCGTCTTGTCATATAATTTCCAATAACCTGACCATGGACCCATCCCAATTTGATGCCCTCACCAGACATTTAGCACAACTTACCATTAAACAACAGCAGTAACAAACTCAGTTTGCAGCTGTCCAAATTGAGATGGCTGCTACTCGTGACGCGAATAGAGATTTAGCTGCTAGGTTGTCCACTTTTAAGCCAATCCCTCGTTCGACTGATGTTGATAATTTTAAAGTGTCCTATAATAGAAAATATCATTTTCGATAAGGTAATCAAAAGTATTTTTGACACGACCGCAGGGATGGGGATTGGGTTCGTAAACAAGAACGAGGTTATAACCATCACGGTACTCATTCTCTTCCATATCATAAGGAGTATTTCTTTAAAAACAATAAAGTAGATGCTCATACTTCTGATGGTTGCTTAGATTTTGAAGTTCTTACTCAATAGACTGCCCTTAAACAAGAGAATCAGTTAGTGACTGAGTATATTGCTCAATTTGAGGAATTTCGAATGAAATTTCATGTCAATGAGGATGTGACCCTGACTTTGAGTAGATTTAGACAAGATCTAAAAGATGATCTTAGGCACGAGCTTTTCCTTCGGGGTGTCACTACTCTTGACCATGCTTACTTTTTAGCTCGAGATTTTAAGTTGATTATTGGTACTCCGTATAAAAAGCATGGTGATAATCATACCAATCTCCTCAACGCCGTTTCCTCTTAAGCCTATTAAGAGACCTTCCCCGTCCAATGTTTCTCCTGTGTTCAAAAATAAAGGTATAATTTTTGAAATTCCATAGACTTATTCTCATTTGCAGTGCTTCAATTGTAAGGACTTTGGCCACATATCGTCCAAATGCCCTAGTCAAGCCTTAGGCATTGAAAAACAAGAGAATATAATAGATGAGCGGTTAGNACATAAAGTTCACGTGACCGAATCCCTTGACTTGTTAAATTCCCATAATTTTACTTAAAGCTCATGAAACTGAATTCCATAATTTGTTAAATTCTCATTTTACCCCACTTATTTTACGTGATTGGATTTTTTGACTAGTATTGGACTTGTGCTTTGTTATTTTAAATGTATCAGTAGTATTAGTTTGCCATATTTTGCTTCATTTCATCCCAAAGGTTTTAAAAAAAATTGTCCAAATTATTATTTTATGTTGCTTGCGCTTATTGTTCAGTGCATGCTATTGCATCATGGTCGTCTTGTCATATAATTTCCAATAACCTGACCATGGACCCATCCCAATTTGATGCCCTCACCAGACATTTAGCACAACTTACCATTAAACAACAGCAGTAACAAACTCAGTTTGCAGCTGTCCAAATTGAGATGGCTGCTACTCGTGACGCGAATAGAGATTTAGCTGCTAGGTTGTCCACTTTTAAGCCAATCCCTCGTTCGACTGATGTTGATAATTTTAAAGTGTCCTATAATAGAAAATATCATTTTCGATAAGGTAATCAAAAGTATTTTTGACACGACCGCAGGGATGGGGATTGGGTTCGTAAACAAGAACGAGGTTATAACCATCACGGTACTCATTCTCTTCCATATCATAAGGAGTATTTCTTTAAAAACAATAAAGTAGATGCTCATACTTCTGATGGTTGCTTAGATTTTGAAGTTCTTACTCAATAGACTGCCCTTAAACAAGAGAATCAGTTAGTGACTGAGTATATTGCTCAATTTGAGGAATTTCGAATGAAATTTCATGTCAATGAGGATGTGACCCTGACTTTGAGTAGATTTAGACAAGATCTAAAAGATGATCTTAGGCACGAGCTTTTCCTTCGGGGTGTCACTACTCTTGACCATGCTTACTTTTTAGCTCGAGATTTTAAGTTGATTATTGGTACTCCGTATAAAAAGCATGGTGATAATCATACCAATCTCCTCAACGCCGTTTCCTCTTAAGCCTATTAAGAGACCTTCCCCGTCCAATGTTTCTCCTGTGTTCAAAAATAAAGGTATAATTTTTGAAATTCCATAGACTTATTCTCATTTGCAGTGCTTCAATTGTAAGGACTTTGGCCACATATCGTCCAAATGCCCTAGTCAAGCCTTAGGCATTGAAAAACAAGAGAATATAATAGATGAGCGGTTAGAAGATCAAGTCTATGAACCTAAAATTGAAGAATTTGATGACTTGGTAGATATTGAGAATGCTTCATTAGGTAGTATTAGGACTTTTCCTATGAATCTAGGTATTGTACCCCTTGTTTCCGATACCTCTCAGTCAAGTGTTGTGTGTCGTACCCTTGCCCAACCCAAAGGTGCTATTAGTTTACGTAATCATGCAATTATCAAGAAAAATCTTGAGAATTGGGATTTGATAGTCCCAACAGTTCAATTTATATATAAAAATTCTGTGAATCGGTCAATAAGTATGAATCCCTTTGAATTTATTCATGGTTATGACCCTATGAAGCCTTTAGACCTTATTCCCATGTCCCCACATGCTAGTGTGTCGATGTCAACTGAGGCATTTGCACATTATCTTCATGATTTGCATATTGAGTTTAATAAACGATTTGAAGCAAGTAATGCATCATTTAAACTTCAAGATGATTTGGATAAATGACACTTTGAATTTAATATTGGGGATTATGTTATGTTGCGAGCTCATAGTGCTGGTCCTTTTAAAATTGTAAAGCATGTTGGTCCAAATGCACATGTCATTGATCTTTTATCATATTTTGGCTACCACTCTACTTTAAATATTGAGGGCTTCATTACTTACCAATACTGTTTCAATTCCTTTGATGATCATTTTCTATTTAGCTCTGTGGAACCCCAACATATCCATGTTAATATTTCTACTTCAATCCCATCTATTACAGCACACAAAGATATAATTGAAGTTAGTTTAGATGAACAGATTGTGTTAACCAATGATGGAGAAATTTGGTGCTTCCTTGCTCGTTGGGTTGTTTCACCTTATGCAGATCATACTCTTGGGGACAATTTGCAACTAGCATTGGCATCATTTGTTGAGTTTCGATATTTGGTTCTTATGAAAGATCGTCCCCCGTGGTCAAAGTTTATCCACTCGACATGGTCGAGTTTTCTCCCATCCCAGGAGAGTTAATGCAAACGTTACGATCTATTTTATTATTTATTTTTATTAATTAGTTGATGCGGACATCACAATCTATTTTATTATTTATTTTTATTAATTATGTTTTTATTATTATTGGGCTTATAGTAGTGGGTTGGCCTAAGTTCGTCAGTAGTAGGTTTCTTTTTACTATTTATATAGGCTTTCATTGTAAATATGACAGATGATGAATAAAAATGAATTGAGCTTTTGGCTTGCAGTCACGTTTCCCCTATTCCTCTCTTCTACCTGGATTTTTCTTCCTGCTTTTTCCCTATTCTCTCCGATTTTCCTCATTTTCTTGCTGTTTTCTTCTCCTATCTTGCATCAAAAGTCCTTTAACTTGGTTTTCTACCCTGATTCGAGCTCCTTTCCTATTTGTAATATCCTTGCGGGGTCATACGGGCTCACAGGAAAAGGTTCGAGCTCTTCCATCGGGGTTGCCTATGAGTTTGATTCTGTGACCGGGGGGTCTAAATTCACTTTGATGACCTCTTCTTTAGGGGTATCTATCATGTTCATGTCTCTCCCTTGTTCAAGAGTAGGACCCTCTTCGGGTGCATCAACCATCTCAGCATCCATAAAAACCATGTTCACACTGCAGGGCTCGGATTCTTAAGGAGTTGAGGTAGCATTCCCTTGATCACATCTAATCCCCTCGGACTGTGGCCACCCCTTCATTAGTATGAAACTTCATGCATAAGTGGTGCATGGATGTTATAGCTTTGAGCTCCTTTAAGGTGGGTCTTCCTAGTACTCCGTGGTAGGCGGATCGATGGTCTACAACAAGGAACTCCATGAAGTGGTTAGCCTTAAATGGGGGCTCTCTCATTTCTACTGCCAACGTGATCCTTCCTCTAGGTATGATGCTATCACCAGTAAAGCCTACAGGGGGCGGTCATGGGGGTGAACTCGTGGTCTACCATCATTTTGTCAAAGGTAGTTCCAAACAAGATATTGACCGAACTTCCATTATCCACCAACATGCACCTTAGTCCATTTTGGGCAATGACGGCTCGTACTACCAGTGTATCACAGTATGGGTAATGAACTCCCACAATGTCTGTTGGGGAGACAGTGATGGGCGAAGTGTTCCCAGGTTCACGACCAGTGTTATTAACCAAGTAGCTCCCCATAGGGGGTCTTTCACTTCTGTTGTGTAGTTTTTCGGTGCGTTCTTGGAATCTCCCCCTATGTGCAGGCCACCTATGATGGTGCGATTTCTCTTATGGAAGCGTTGTCTACATCTGTCGGAGGCTCTTTCCTAGGCCTTTGCTCTCTAGCTCTGTTTCTGTCCTTCTCGTGCTCCCGTCGATGTGATTTATTTCTGCAGTGCCGCCTTGCCCCGTTATGCCTAGGCTCTCTTTCCTGCCTAAGCTGGGGTGCATTTCTTTATGTTTGGTTAATGTTTCTACCCTCAAGGTGGGAGCCAGTCGGTTCTCTATGATGCGGCATGGATAGGTAATTCTCAGTACTATGGCTATTGTTTCGGTGATATGCACAATATTGCCTATCCCGAGGTTCCATGTTTCCTCCCTACCTCTTCCTTTGGATGGGTTTGGTTCCCTTTAAGTTTCAGGGCCAACCTCCTCATATGCCAAGGAAGGCACTACGTTTAGCGTGGCTGTAGCTAATGCTTGGCCTAAGGTGGGTGCTATCGTATGTCCTGCTTGGGTCCATTGCTGGTCCACTAAGTGGGATACAAGACCTCTTTGCTACCTTTGAGGTAATGGGAGCCCCAACGAGGTTCTATTGCGATGATCAATCGCTCTTCATTAACGATCAGCTTCTCATCATTTCCACCAAACCATCGTATGAGGTGGGATTTCTTTTTTGCACGTCTCTCCAGAATAAGGTATTCATGTTGAGGCCTCTTCTTAAGGCAAAAATGGCCTCTCTATCCATAACTTGCTCACAATAGGTAATTTTATCTGTGAAACGGGCCAAATAGCTTTTCAAGGTTTCACATGCCTGCTGTCTCATGTCTTGCAGCCTTTGGATGGGAGTTTCTCCATCTTTGCTAGACAGGTATTGGTAAAGAAAGGCCTTTTTGAGGTTTGGCCAACTTCTCATACTGCCGGCTAAGATGCGACTATACCAAATTTCAGCGGCTCCTATCAGTGTGATGTGAAAAGCTCTGCATTTAAGACCTGGCGAGGCTCATCATACAGACATTTGGGTCTTCTAGTTGTTGAGGTACTTTGTCGGATCACATTTTCCTTCGTATTTGGGTATCTTTTGGGGTACAAAGTAATTCGGAACCGGGGCGCTTCTCAATTCTTGGAAGAAGGGCAAGCTCTCGTCGTCATCATCTAACTCAAATGATCTGCATAGGCTATCAGAATCATTTTCTTCCGCCTGATACCGAGGGGATTGCAACATTCCTGCTTGATTTCTAAAGTTCGTCTCGTCCCTCCTCTCTCGCCTATTCCTAGGTGGAGGTGGCATCCCTTGATGTTCATGTCTTTGGAATTGTTCTTGCCTTCTTTGAACAGGGGAGGGCTGATGGGACATATTTCTAGGCCTAGAGGGTCCAATTTGATCAAAGACGCTCATGGACCTTTGAGGTTCTTGCTCTTAAGTATATTCGGAGGGGAAATTTCCCTCTTGTGGCACGTTATCGTCAAGTCGACTCGTGACGTAGTTGGTGGAGGTATCCACTTCCACCTCCCTTTCCGCTAGGTTGTCATCCCTACCATACATTTGAGGGTACATTGTTGTGTCATTCTCCTCACCTTCTTAGGGAAACACTCCATATCGAGGTGCCTGAGATCCTGCCTGCTGATGCATTTGTATGAGTAGCTGTTGCATGGTAGGATTTTGTTCAGTCATGTTTCTCATGTTTGCAGCCATTTCTATCACTTCCCTAGCTAGGCGCACTGTAGTTTTGCCTCGCATGTGCTAGTGGTGGGGGCAACACATATTTACATTCGTACGGAAGACCTCTTCTTCAGAAGCCTCATGCCGCCTGTTTCCACCATGTGTTCCTTGGTGGCTGAAACTCATCGCGAGTATTTGATTTTGGGTTGGGAATAAGCATTTTAGACATTCCTTCCTCACAGTGGTTCTTTCTTCAAGAACCAAACATTTTTCCAAGGTCTCATTTCAAATGGCTCTTACCATAAGGATGTTCGTGGTTACGGTACCGAGCTTCCCACAGATGACGTCAATTTGTTGACCCCGAAAAATGTATCAATGATATGGCCAACAGATTCCAAAACTTCTCACGTCCACATAAGCTAAATCCCAGCACACTTAGATTGTCAAAACAACTGAAAATAATTTAGGGTGTGGGGGAGCTTGGAACATGAGTCTCCAATAGTTAGAAATGGGGTCGGTTTTGGGAGCAGAATACTTGAGAAGTTTATATAGAAAGAATATAGGTGTGAGAATCCAAACTTGCATTATTCTTGAATGGTGCTAAGTGTGGGCTTTTATACTTGGATATGATGAAAAAGGTATGTCGGATGATAGGACACGTGGCCTCATCGAATTGATTAACCCTTCTTGTTAAACGCATCAATCAATCAGTCGAGGCATTAAATGCTAGGACCCCCCTAGTGCGAGTGGGATGCGATTGTGTAGGCATGAAGAGACGGCATTGGCAGGGAGTAGTCTTGTCAATCACTTCACCACAAGGTCGGTTAGGGATCTCGCCATCACCTCGCCTAAACCGGCTCTTCCGTGGGCATCTGTTCAAATAGGGTCGACCATATTTCGCCTCATACGCAAGAGGTTGCCTCTCCTGCTTATAACAGGGTCGTCTATGTTGCCACGTAAGATAGGGGCCCTCAAATCCTCCCGCCACGTAGAGAGCGATTATTTATGTGTGTAACATCTTCTTCAAGTCTTGAAATATAATTAGACAAAATCTTGCCACCTACCCTAAAAGTAGAATCCAATGCTATAGTAGATATCAAAAGTGCTAATAGGTCATGTGCCATAATAAAAATTCTTATATATTCATGCTCGTTCATTCTCCTCTACCTAAGTATGTCAAAAAAAAATTTATTTCTTCCTTATCTAAAATACTAAGCATGACATAGAACAAAATGTAGTGAATTCTAACGATATTTCACATGTACCTATATTCGTAACATGGGCAAGGTAAGAAAAATTACTAAAATGTTGAGTACATTTACAAGAACTAAGGTAACTCCATAAATTGATGTCGTCATGTAAAGATGGAGTCACCTTTGCTACAAAAGACCATCGA
>CAIGRB010126664.1:2731-40242 GCA_903798255.1 Fraxinus quadrangulata | reverse complement strand
ATATTCATGAAAAATTCAAGAAACAAAGTTTGTTAGAAATATAAATGTATTATTAATTATAATCAAAACAAGTGGAGATATATTGAATCATAGATCAACATGGACTTGCAATATTAATTGAGTCTTTTTCTCTTTTAATTCCTACAACACGTGATTTCTATGTGATATGAAATTAATAGTGTAGTACAGTTCAAATATCATTTTTTTGAAACCAAGACCATGTTGGCCACGTGTCCTATTTTAAAATGAAAATTTTCATTATATGATTGGTAATTAATTAAACTTGGTTTATGATTTAAATTTTTATTGTAGTCACGTGTGAGATGAAAAATGTTGATTTTGATAATATCATCTTTTTGTGATGTGGTTAGAATTTAATTGTAATCTTAATTTGATAAAGTTTGATAGTAATCATAATTCTACTATTTGAAACCAATTCATATCCAAATTCCATATATTACACATTTTTCAATTCTAGTTGCATAAAAACTTGATTGAGAATTTCAACTATAAATACTTCAAGAATTTCCATTATTTCACCACAAAAAATAAAGAGAGCCATGGTAGAGAGAAAGGAGAGGACACAATATAAAAAATAATAGAAGAATTTTTACGTACAAGATTTTATTCCTTTCAATCTTTCAAAATCAAGATAAGATACTTTTGTGCAAGTGATTTGCTTCCTTATACTATTGTATTTAGTAATTTATGCATAAATCACCAGTGGATCTTAGGATTCTTTAATAAGAGATATGAGATCCTTTAGAAATTTAAGATGACTTAAGATGATGTATTGCTTGGTTTCCAATATACTCCATAAGATAATAGTGGTATTAATTGTTTATTTTTTGTTATATAATTGTGTATGAAAACTACACGTATCTTACTGAGTATTTTTAAATACTCACTCTTACAAAATTTTATAGGTTAGTTCAAATCAATTGGAACTGTAGCAGGATGGTGATGCAGATTGCCAAGAGGAATTGAAGAAATAAAACACTAAGTTTTTTTATCTCTCAGTTTATTAGATTGTTTATTTGTTCAAAGACACATTTAATAATT
Organism: Fraxinus quadrangulata; assembly: GCA_903798255.1. Classification (NCBI taxonomy): domain Eukaryota; kingdom Viridiplantae; phylum Streptophyta; class Magnoliopsida; order Lamiales; family Oleaceae; genus Fraxinus; species Fraxinus quadrangulata. Next base: position 39,180 of record CAIGRB010126664.1, on the reverse strand, counting down.
AGTGAACTGATTATATTTAATTTGTTTTAGAAATTCGGATTCCATGTTTTAGTTGATATTTATTGTTGAAAATAAAGTTATAATTTTATGTGTTTCGTTTTCATTTCTAACGTAAAGAAATTGAATTTTTGGTAGCACTTCAAGATTTATGAAAATTGGGGTGTTACACCTTGGCATGGATGAACCATCCGCCATGCAAGAAAGTCATTTTTCGCTTCAATAGGAGAGGTGCAAAGCATCCTAAAGGGAGTTCACTTTGGAACCTATGAGGTAGACCTCATTATTCCTTGTATAGATGCACAATCCACCATGCAAAAAGCCCTCAACATGGATGAACCATCCACCATGCAAGTAAGCCACAGAGGTGCAAAATATCCCAAAGGGAGCACACCTTAGAACCTACGATGTATACCTCATTATCCCCTGTATGGATGAACCGTCCATCATGCAAGGAAGTCACTTGTTACCTCAACAAGAAAGATGCGCAACATTCCAAAGGGAGCCCTCCTTGAAACCTACGAGGCATACCTCATTATCCCTTGGCATGAATGAAACTATCCACTATGAAATGGAGTAATTATTTAAAAGGGGCCTATGAAATGTCATCAAATCCGAGGCTTCAACACTTATAAGATTTGCAAAATTTTATTTTAAAAATTCGAGGTGATAAGATTTATGGACCTAATCTATTCAAGGTCATATTTAGGAGTTAAGAGGTCGGTTCATTTTATGAAGACGAGGTGTTATTAACTATGCTATGAGGCAATAACAAATATACATGGAAAAGTAAGAGGCTACAATACTTAGAAATAATAAAATTTTCATTCAATGAAAGTTGATTACAAAGAAGAGGTTGAAGCCTTTACAAAGATTGAAAATAAAACCCTAAAGGTCAACGACCTCATCTACAACTACAATGGCTCCCACTGTCTTTTCATTCGTCCCTCCTCATTCTCTGGAGCATCTTCATTCTCAACATCATTAGCCACCTCATCAAAATCCTCGATATCTGGCTGACCACCCCAGTAGGGCCACCAAACTCTTATTCCAAGAAGTTGATATCCCAATCTAAGTGGGCCTCCCTGATCCAAGCCATCATTTCATTGGCATTCCATGAGGCTCATTAGTTGGCAAAGTTTCATAGTCCTTAGTCTTGTATAAAATATCTATGTAAATTCTGAAATGCAACGCTTGCAACTATTTCAGCTGTTGCCTTAAAAGATTGAATCTCTTCAATCTGAGCATCTATAGTTTGTCTTAGCACATTTTTTTCATTATTAGCAGCCTTTAGTGCCTCGATGGCAAGGCGTTGATGCTTGTTGGACCGATCCACTCGCTTCGTCAAGGCACCACTTGACATTCAGATTCGTGAACTTCCCTCTTCAAGTGACTAACCTCAAACTCCATGAAGTCCAACTTGACATCCACTTCAATCCTTTTAGCTCTGCATTTTTTACCTCAGCTCTTGCCTTTTCACCTCATCCTCCAACCCAGAAGAGGCCTCCACTCGATCAATTAGCTTTTGTTATGACTTTACAAGTCATGTAGTAGGTCTCGAGCTGCGAGGCCAACCCCAACGCACAAGCTACGTGTGCATTGATAGCTTCAAGCAGGTCACCAACCTTGTATGAGGCGACGTGGTTTTGCTACATATTTGTCGTATACTTAGTATACTACAGTGATCGCAGCTGTTACTGTGGTAGCAAGGTAGTACTATCTTTGACGAGGTCTTTAGGGTTACGTCTAAAAAAATTACTATGTTTTTCACTTTGCGGTACATTTGCAGGGCTTTTGCCTCGCGACTTAGGGGCTTTTGCTTCTATGTCTTTTATAATCGGTGGGGCCAGTTCATTTTTGCCTTTGGAAGGTTAAGTAGGAGGATGAAGAGGAGGAGAAGGATGATTTGCAGAAATTCTTACCTCACTGGGTATGAGGAGAGAAGGAGGTGCCTCAATGGCAATGGTAGGCTCGAAAGTGGAAGCCCCATCTCTTCTTTTCTTATTTAGAGGCTGGATCGTCCCATCCTCCTCCTCATCATCAACATAATAGAGGTCTTCCAAATGCGAGCCTCGACGACAATGCGCATGATAGCCACAAATTTAGGTCTCAACGATCTCCTCTTTAAAAATAAATTTTGCAATAAGACGAGTGTTAGCACGTTTGATAGGAATATAGTAGCACAGTCAAAGCAAAGGGATCAAATACCCTAGGAGGCCATGAGCTCGTTCTTTACAAATTGGATATTTTTCTCTATTAGCTCGGAGTATTTTCGAGGTGTGTGTTAGAGTTGGTATACTATAAAGATCACACTAATGCAATGCATAAGCAAACAAAGGGAAAAATGGTTAAGTACTAGAAAAATCAAGTACAGAACGTATTAGCTCAGCAACAATTAAGAAACTCTTGGGAGTGGAATGGCGGTTGGCGGAGTCAAAGGTGCTATGAGATCTCCTCCTATTCTCAATGCCCAAAACCAAGACTTGTTCCATCCCTTTTATTGAGGTCGGCAGTCCCAACACAAATGGGGTATGCAACCCCCACGAAGTCAAGTAATACCAGCCTCTAAAAGATTCTTCGCCTTTCATGGACTTGAGGTTCTAAAGGGAGTGGAAGACACTGAAGGACATGTCACCCAGGGAGTCCTTGCACCACAGCATCTATGACCCTACCATTTGATACTATGAATTTAGTTTAATTAGGTCAGAGTTAGGCTGTAAGACCTCAAGACTAGGTGAAAGAATGGATGAATGGGCAGACGAAGACCAGCTCACTCATGAGGTTCAGAGATATGAGTCTTATGTTGTTTGAAATCCTAAATTGTTCTTTAACGATTTGGAGTTTGGCAAGCTCAATAGAAAGTTTCCAGATGTTCTCACTGGTCCTAGTGTCTGCAAAAATCTTAGCCGAGGTAAGAATAGTGGGTTCTCTATAATTAGAGGGTACTATAGCCAACCTATTCCCACTTTCCTCGCCATCAACATTCCTAGAGGTCCAAGACATTTTCAGAAGTTTTGAATGAAGAAAAGATGAAAAAAGCATTATTAGAATTTTATTTTTTTTTTACCTAAAATTTCATTTTTAAGAGGAAAACTCACTGGAATTGAAGATTGTCGTCGAAAAAAATCATGTCATTGGGATCTCAAACTTTCTTGCTAGAAATCAAAAGAATGAAGTAATTGTGTATTTTCAGATTTTTTACAAATATAGTACAAATGAAAGGGAAAGGCCTTTTAAGGTAAAGGCAATAGACCTCAGCCTTCGGATCAAATGAAATGATCTTGGCCATCTATTCATCATCTCTTTTGAGCAGTTAAAATGAAAGGTCATGCAGAATCAAGGCCCAAATGACGAAGTGCGCCTTAAACACATGTCTAGTCGCATGGCCTCAAATTATGACAACCGGATGTTATGATTAGAATTTATGACCTAGGAGACGCATCTTGGAAACAAGTGACATCTCAGCTGGTTATCTTGAAAACATGCAACAACTTTCAAATCATTCATACGAACCCCAAGATTGTTTGTCAACTCAAAGTTCAAATCACCAATGTCTTAACGTTCCATTTTCACGTATCTTTCAGAACCTCATCCTCTATTCTAGGACCTCGCCCCTTGCCTTACATCTTTTATCGAGCTATTTGTATTTCAAAGCCTCGTCCTCTGTGATAAGACATCACCTCTCCCCCACAACTTCATCATGTTGCCTATCTTTTAGGGCTTCGTCCTCTATGTCAGGACCTCGTCTTTGCAATACACCGCTTGAATAGCTGCTCTACAAGGTATCAAAATATAATTTTAACATTTTCAATTTATAAATTATATAAATATACACATTGGGACTTGGGGGACTATTGTGTTGTGTTCAAGTGCACAACTATACAAATAATAACCTCGTTAAAGGAAGGTAAAACATTCCATGCTAGAGCTTATCTTTAACAATGGGTCATCCCACAACTTTATGTATTCCTCAACCTAAAAATCCACGCATTATATAAATATCCATATCTGGACTAGGAACTATTGTTACGCCTTTTCTAATGAGGCTCCAAATAATGACCACATGACAACCAACAAGCAAGCTCAATTAGGTATATACTCCATATCATTGTCGTACTTGATCGAGTCGATGCATTATATTGAGATAGCCTATGTAAAGCATCACCTCAGCCGAGGTTCTATGTAGAAGCCTACCCTCCCTAGGCAAGGTATTATAACATGTTGTATAGTGAATTCGAGATAATTAGCCTTTATTGAGAGAAGACATATTCCACTTTACCCTTTCCAAGAGGAAGATATGATTGATGCGACATCTTTGTAGCAGACACTTCATGGTCAATGATAAGTATATTTTGTACACTTATTCGGGGCTTAAAATAGCGATTTTTGGTAGTTCTTTTAAGCAAATATAGCCTAATCTATTGTATATTTTGTTAATTAGGTGAAACTCGATGATTGAAAGTGGAATTGAAAGAAGAAATGAATAACGACGAAATTGTAAATATTCAATAGCTGATTTGAACCACAAGATGATAGCCAAAATATTATTTCAAATCAATTTCTAATCGCACAAGTTATATTCCAATTTTTTAGTCAAAGATTGAGACCCATTTTTGACATAGTAACGTTCGAATTGGAAAATTTCTATTTGTAGCAAAGTTGTAGCCCTTTGGTTTATCTCTCCAACGCATTTTTAATCACTTCAATCGGATATCGAAGAGAAAGTTATGATCAAAATACTGACTGCTTTGCAAAGACAAAGACGTGGGCGCTCGAAGGCAACTTTTCGTACTCGGCTGAAACTTTTTTTGAAAACCAATCTGGACGTTATATTGAACCGATTTTCGACTCCTACAAATACTTAACAACAGCAAACATCAAAGATAACTCACATAATATTCCATCAATTTTCATCATAAAAGAGGGTCAAAATCATATATTGTGAGAAGATTTCAAAGATGAATTTCAAGAACTCATCAATCGGAGATTCAACTTGGGATTTGCGGACAAAGAAATGAAAGGATTATTGAAGATTTATCAAGAATGCTTTGAAGAAATTCAACATTAATTCACAATTTTGGTTGATGTTACACAAAATTATGACGTTTTCTTGTAATGGCAATATATTAGGCTAGTTATTTAATTACTAAGATGAAATGAATCCTTGTTATGATACTTTTGATTTTAATAAATTAGTTTGACTTTAATTTGATTTTAAATGCTTGGATGTTTATTAGAGTGTTTTATGCTTTTCAGTTAATTGGTCACTAGTTGAATTATTTGCGGATTTTGTTGTTATCGAGAGAGACAATAGGATTATTAGCACATAATAATAAATATTGTAAAGTCCGATAGGGGGATAGAGATATACCATTATGCTTTACATGGTTTTTATAGGTGCTCTAGCATGTAAATTTTTTTTTTTTTTTTTGCACGTTTGCATATTTCATAGAAATATAGGAAGGTCGCATGTAGGAATATATTTAATCGCTATTGAGATAAGATTTTAATTAAAATAGGAACATTGACCATCAGAATGATTTGAAATTGTCATTTTAAATAGTTGAACCGAAAATGAATCAACAATGGAGATTTGACATCTTAGCAATACTTTTCACATATTTGAAAACCAATTTTATTTGATTTCACTTAATTAACAACTTAGAGATTAGCATAAATAAACTCGAATCACTTTCGCTATACCATTATTTTATTATTAATTTCAACTACATCAAACACATAGTACTCGTGGGTTCGACACTCTATTCATTATTTTATCACTTGATTATGATACCGTACATTTGCACAATTTCAAAGGGTCAAGTTTTTTGTGCTGTTGTCGGAGATCATAGTATTTGATAAATTTTAGTTAATTATAGCTTTAATTTGAATTTTACTCCTTTCGTAGTTTAGTGTATTATATTAGAAAAAAAAATTATAGTGTTTCTTTCTTACTTTTTTAGGATTTTGTATGCTAAATTTGAGACACAGTGATTTTACTCAATTTGACCCGAAAATCGAACGTGAAAGCCCAAGAATAACTAACGAAGAAGGAGTGAATTGATTTTTAAAACTTTTTCGAAGAATTAAACTAAATTTAAGCAAGTAAGGACTAAATAAATTAATTCAAATAATAAGTACAAATATAAAAGCGATAAGTAAAAGAGAAGATGAGATATAAACGATATAATTGTAGAGGTTCAATACAAAATAATGATATACGTCATTTGTTACCAAACTCTCCAACACGAGTAAGATATTTTTATTATATTGAGCATTATATGACCTCAATATGACCTGCACAGTGACTTACTACAAGGAACACCCATCCTTATATTAATAAACTTTCACGGGACGTCAATATGACCAACAAATTTAAAGTGCATGATTTCACAGTGAAAACTTTCTCTTAATAAATGATAAAAATGAATTAAGTACTAAGAAATGCTAACATTTCAACGAACAGTAATAAATAATAACTCAAATGTTAGATAAAAATTTGATCTATATGATAATTAAAAATGTTATTCAATGAACCAAAAATTTTCAATGAGAATATGAAGAAAAAGTAAATGCAATGTAAGTTCAAAAATCTTGTCAAAATATATATCTTTTTCAATGAATGATAGTAATAAATTAAGCACCAAGAAAGAGATGTGAAGCTTTGATGAAGATGATGATTTTACAAGCTTAATTCAATCAATTAAAGTCTTCAATATGAAGAAATAAAAGAACTATATGCAATGTAAGCTCAAAAATCCTTTTCAAATTATATCTCTCTTTTATGAGTAATATAAATAAGTTAAATACAAAAAGAAAGATGAAATATTTTGATGAAGAGGACGATTAAAGAGTTTGAATCAGTCAAAATTTTTGATATGAAGAAATAAATGAAATGAAAGAAAATGTAAGTTTAAGGAAATATCTCAAAATATATCTTACTTTGATGCTCTTGAAAAACGATGTGAAAAATGAAAAGAATGAAGATATTTATAGAGTTCAAAAAAGCAAAATTTTCTGACAGTTCAGATGAGTGTCAGTTGAACACCTCATGTTCGGAAGACCAGTATAGCCATTGTGTAAGAGAAATTTAAAACAGTTAAATTTTGGACCGTTGGACCTTTTCGATCGACCACCACTTCTGACTGATCAACTATCTCGATAGATTTTGTCAATTTTCACGTGTTTACCCAATTTGATTTGTTTCGAATATTTTGATAAATGTAGACTTTTGAAAAGTATTTTTAAACAGGTTTTCAAGGTAAATGGTATTTTAAAAATATGATATAAGTATAAGCATCATTTTAAAAATCTATTTTATCTTTGATCAAAATATTTTATCAAAATAACTTTTAGTGCACAAAATAGCTTTTAAAGCGTAAATAGGCTTTTGAGTTTTAAGACATTTATTGCTAAATATGAAATTGTCAGTACCTTAACATTTGATCTAAGAAATCTAGTATTTGATTTTTTTTCGAAGTTTGGTTTTTAGGCTCTTCTCTTGGATCTTTCTTTGACGTTCGATTCTTAAGCTCTTGATCTTGACTTTTCTTTGACATTTGTCTTTTAAGATATTTTCTTGAAGGACTTGTTTTGAATGTGTGATTTCGATCTTGACCTTCTTCATGAGTTCGATTTGTTATTATCTTTTGCCAACAATCAATCAATTTGTCATTGGATACTTTACAGACTATAGTCACTTTATATTCAATTATTAGTAAACAAGATTAATTTAATTGTTATAATCAAGACTTTAAGATTATAATTAACCATAGGTCAACAATTTCTCCCTTTTTAATTATAACAAACAAGATGATTTGTAAAGTAATATCAACAAGAGATAGAGAATAAAGATCTTACATTTAAAGTAAATTCCCTCTATCTTTTACAAACTGATTATCATCCATTTAAAACATATTAAATAATAGATGCAAGTTCAAAGTATATCATTCAAAGTGTATCATTTAGTCATTCAAAGCATATTATCTCACTCATCTTGATCCTTTTCGATATTTTTCAAATATATCTTACTCAATTTCCCCCTTTTGACATAAGCTATAAGGTATCACATATGAGATCAAGAGCATATAAGATCAAAACTTTAAATTTAACCCTAGGAAATAATAATATTCCCCTTCAATTAAGCACAAAATGCCAAATATGCAAGTTTAAACAAGATGATAATCATCACATTTATAGCCAATTACTATTCAAAGCATAAGTGATGAAATGTCAAAAACATAGACAATAGGGTAAAGTTTATATAAATTTCCACCAATGATGCACATAGAATCAATAATGTAAGAATACAATTTAGCATGAATTCAATTTAGCCACATACTTCAAATTCATCAATAATTTCTAAATCTCTTTAAATATATAAAAATCTATCAAGTGTTAGAGGTTTAGTGAGAATATTGGCTAATTGATTTTCCATATTCACAAATTCTAATACAATATCCCCCTTTTTGGATGCCATTAGGATACCATAGGTGTAATGTCTTAGTGCAACTAAGATATATCAAAATTCATTTTACGGTGCTAAGGTGTGATTCTTGAGTATTGGGTTGAAATCTAGCGCATAATCATACATTAAACATAATATCGAGTCAACTTGTGATTAAGTAGAGATCTGATCATAGCTTGATATTTTGTCATGCTTAAGTATCTCGATCATGTTTGTCCAATTTGATTGATGAGCTCATTGGAGTTTTCATTGATTTCAACTCTTTCATTTCAAACTTATTGAGTATGTCCATGATGTATTTTGTTTGACTCCATTCCTTAGGTAGAGATTGATCACTTTGTAGTTCGAAAGATTTTTCTTCATCTTGTTGCACACCTTCCTTATATTGATCTTCAACACTTTTAAGATCTTCTATGTTTTGATTTTGAATGTTCATTTGCACAAAAGTTATTTCCAACCTACATCATTAATTGACCTTTATCTAGATTAGGATGATTAATTTTATCAAATGTTACATGCCCAAGAAAATTTCAATATCGGATTTTGAATCAAAATTTTCCAAATTTTATTTAGTACTTACGATAAAAAGTTTTGCAACCGAACACTTTAAAGTAACCGATATTGAGAATTCTATTTTTCAAAAGTTCATATATAATTTTGTGTTTTCTTTCGACTCACTAAAATTCTATTTACAATATAGCAAGCTGTGTTAATGACTTTGACTCAAAAATATTGTGGTAAACCAATTTCATAGCTCGAGCTATTTATTGCAATGTGTGATTTTTCTTTTCTACTATTACATTTTATTGAGAAGTTCTAGTAGTCGAGAAATTATGTTCATAGCTATAAATTTTGCAAAAATCATCAAATGCAATATTGTCGAATTTACCACCATTATCACTCTAAAAATATGATCTAAGTAAATCTAGACAAGTCATTGACAATGACGAATACATAAAGTTTACAATTTAAGCTTGGGATTCTAGATGGTCCAAAAAGATCCACATGGAGAAGTTATAAAGATCTAGTAGTTGAAGAATATTGCTTTTACTTAAAAGAGCTATTCACTTGTTTTCCAAAATGACATGCATTACAAAGTTTATTATTATTTTTTTTTTCAAATTTCAAATTTGGTAAACCATTAACAAAACAATTTTTGAAAAATTTGGAAGTAGGTCTATGCAAACACGACCTAATAGAAAGTAAGTTTGAGGTTGTCAACTTAATAGAAAACTTTCAATAGACCGAAATGAATAATTACCAATATTTTCAATGCCAATGATTTTTCCTTTTGATATTATCTCCAAAACTAACATACCACCATCCTTCTTTTTGAAGCTTAATAACAAAGTTTGATTTCCGATCATGTGCTTTGAGCATCCACTAGTCAAGAACCATTTGCCTGATATTTTCTTTGATACCTACACAAATAATTCAAAATTTTCTATTAGGTACTCGTACAACCTTGGGTCCTTGGTAGTTAGTGTTAGTGGATTTTTGAATCCGCTTGTAGTTGTCCTCAAGGTATGAACTCTTTTTCATTGAACAATACAAAGTTACATGCCCATTTTTGTTGCAAAAACTACATGTGACATTTGGAATGGGGAAATTAAAGGCTACAAAGAAATATGTAAGAGATTTTTGTTTTAAAAATTGTTTGTATCCAATTCTTCCTTTATCAAAAATACATTTTTGTTCACCAAGTATTAAAATAAAAAAAATTCTTATCTTGAGTAAATTTGTGAACAATTTGAGTCAAATCTAAATTTTTTTCTAGTAAAGTCCTATTCTCTTTAATTAAAGAAACTTAATTGTCTTTTTCTTTTTTAAAATCATTTTGAGTTTTCAAAAGTTTCTTTGCCTCCTTTTCCAATAAAGAATTTTTCTTTTTGAGAATAGAATGATTTAGAGTAAATTTCTTAAATTCTTCAAAAATTTCCATCATAGGAGGTAGATAATTCATCATATAAACAATTTTCATTTGAATTTACCTCGTTTTCAATAGCTATGAAGCACATGGTGACAATTTCCTCTTGACTTTCATCTTCTTCATGGTCATCATTATCATCACTCTCATCTCACGATGATTGAAGTGCTTTTTGTTTTGATAAATCTCTTTTTGTTTGGACAATTGGTATTCTTGTGACCGGGTTTGTCACAATTATAGCAAACAATCTTATTACTTTTCTTTTCATCATTTTTTTCTTTCCTTTGAAATCGTCAATGGTTGCAAAGACCCTCCAATTTTTGACAAGAAGAACTAAGTCATCAAGTTCTTCATCATTCATATTTTCACTTTAAGTGCCTTTATCCATTGTCGACTTTAAAGCAATTTGACCACTTTCTTCTTCCTTACTTTTTATTGTTTTCTCCTTTATCTCAGTAAGATTTAGCTCATATGTCATCAATGTTCCATAGAGCTCTTCCAATGGATATGTGTTGATCTTTGGCTCTATCAATATTCTTAACGAGTTCCAATCTTTCGAGGGTGACCAGCATTTTATTTAAAACTCACCATTAGTAAATTCACGATCAAAGCTTTTAAGGCCATTAATAATATCAGTGAAGCAAGAAATCATATATCAACAATAGGTTCGCAAACTTGATAAAGAAAATTTCAAATTCCTTAACCAAAAGATTTATCTATGTTTCTTTTACTTTACTACTAGTCCAAGTGAGTAACTTCTAAGGCATGCCAAATATCAAAAGTGGAATCATATGTGCTTATAAGATTAAATTCATTTCTATCTAAAACACTATAAAGTATATTTTTGTGGCTCTAGTGTTCAACGATAATTTTCTTTTATCTTCATCATCGTACTCCTCTCTAGGTTGTGGAATGATTTGATCCATTTTTACCAACCATTTGGGCACATAGGGACCAAATTCAACAACTCAAACATTATAATCCATTGATTGAACATAAATCATCATTATGGCTTTCGAATATTTATAATGTGTACCATCAAAGAAAGGATGACGATTTGTAGAATGCTCCTCAAGATTTTGAAATTGTGGTTAGCTATTACTCAATATTGAATTCAAAATGAGTACATCACTCCGATACCAATTGAAAACCAAATAACAACCAACCAATAGGGGGTGAATTGGTTTTAAAACCCTTTCAACGAATTAATCTAAATTCAAGCAAGTAAAGACTAAATAGATTAATTCAATTAATAAGCACAAAATATGAAAGCGTCAAGTAAAAGGGAATTAAGGATGCAAACGATATAACTGTGGAGATTCGATTCAAAGCAATGATCTACGTCCTTCATTACCAAGTTCTCCAGCACGAACAAGGTCTTTTCACTATATTGATTGACTTATGGTGCAATTCAACCCTTTACGATACTTTCAGTGACTTACAAACAAAGAGCACCGATCCTTATACAATATTGTACTTTTCGAGACCTTAATATGACCCACACGGCGACTTACAACAAGGATCATCGATTCTTACACCACTAAGGTTTCATGGGACCTAAATACGACCCACAAGTTTAGAGTAAATGAATTTACGATGAATACTGTCTCTTAATAAATGATACAAATGTATTAAGTATAATGAGAGGCTAGCACTTCAATGAATACCAATAAATTATAACTCAAATGTTAGATAAAAAATTTGATGTATATGATAATTACAAATTTGATTCAATCAATCAAACATTTTTATTGAGAATGTGAAGAAAAAATAAATACAATGTAAGTTCAAATATTTTCTCAAAATATACATCTCTTTTAATGAATGATTGTAATAAATTAAGCACCAAGAAAGACATGAGAAATTTTGATAAATATGATGATTTTACAAGTTTGATTCAATCAATCAAAATTTTCTATATCAAGAAGTAGAAGAAATATATGTAATGTAAGTTTAAAGATCTTGTTCAAAATATATCACTCTTTTATGAATAACTAAAATAAGTTAAGTACGAAAAGAGAGATGAAATTTTTTTATGAAGATGATGATTAAAGAATTTGAATCAATCGAAGTTTTTTGTATAAAGAAATAAATGAAATGAATGCAAATATCAGCTTAAAGAATCTCTCGAAATATACCTTACTTTGATACTCTTGAAAAATGACGAGAAGAATGAAAAGAGTGAGCATATTTATAGAGTTCAAAACGCAAAATTTTCTGATAGTTCGGAAGAGTGCCGATTGATCGCCTCATTCCGAAAGACCAATATAGCCGTTGTGCAACAAAAATTCAGAACGGTCAAATTTTGGACTGTTGGACCTTTCCACTTGACTACCGTGGGTACCCGACAGATTTTGTCAATTTTCACGTTTTGGCACCATTTGATCCGTTTCGAATATTTTGACAATTGTAGACTTTTGAAAGGCAATTTCAAACAAGTTTTCAAGGTAAATGATATTTTTAAAATATGATCTAAATATAAGCATCATTTTAAAAATAAATTTTACCTTTGATCAAATCATTTTATCAAAATAACTTTTAGTGCACAAAATAGCTTTTAATGCATAAAAAGATTTTTGAGCTAAAAATATTTATTGTTAAATATCAAAGTATTAGTGCATTTACATTTGATCTAAGAAATCTAATCTTTGAGCTTGGTTCAAAGTTTGGCGCTTAGGCTCTCGTCTTGATCTTTTTATGACGTTTGACTCTTAAGTTTGCTCTGTTAATACCACAACATGGATTCTAGAAGTGCTTCGGGTACAATACTTCTACGTTAGGCTGAATCCGATAACTTCTATCATAAAAAGAATCGTGGATAATGTCTACCAAATCAAGGCATTCACCAGTTTGCTTTCGCCTACTAAAAGGATGAGTGGAAATAAAGTTTCTGAGGTATTCATAGTTGGCTCTTCGACAGTAATATCAACACAATTGTCATAATTGACACATAAGGTAGATCAGATGAATGTAGCCCAAGCAGTGTGACCGAAATGTAAGCATCGTGGAAAGAATAATGAGAGTGTTGATTGCACTAAAGGGAGTCCTTTTGCTCAGACAGTGGAGGATATAAATTATACCTAAAATTTTCAAAGACAACAACGCAATTAAAATCCTAACACTTAATACCCAGGCTAGAGAAATCACCCAAGGTTTCAATGGAGCAACAATCAGGGAGCCTAGACTGCACCATCAAGTTTTCAGCAGAATAAAAAGAAGTCTTCATTGAAAATCTTGTAACTAAACTGACGGAGATATCTACCCAACAAATGCAAAGAACGGATAAAAACTTACAAGTTCAAAGAGCTGCTATCAAGAACTTAGAAAATCAAATGGGACAAATAGTTAAGGTACTTTCAGAGATACTATCAGGAGCATTGTCCAGTGACAATGAAACAAATCTTAAGGAATATTGCAAAGCTATAACTACCCACAATGGAGTTCAATTACCGAGATCAATGTAAAGAGACTGGTTGCTATACAAGTACCTTCCACGGTTGAGCACTTGGAGGAATTTGAGCAGAACAACGAACCATAGACAGAAAAAGCATCCGAGGATCCTAAGTTTAAGGTAACTGCTCTTACCAAAAAAATTGTGCCACAACTACTCTTTCCATAGAGGCTAAAAAACATAAGTTAGATAAGCAGTTCTCGAAATTCCTTGAGCTATTTAAGAAATTGCAAACCAACATACCGTTTGTGGATGCATTTGCACGAATGCCCAGCTACCCTAAATTCATGAAGGAGATTTTTACAAATCAGAAGAAAACAGTGATGCTGAATGAAGAATGTAGCGACATCCTACAAAATAAATTGCCACCTAAACTAAAGGATCTTGGGATTTTACTATTCCCTATACCATTGGTGATAAGAAGTTTGATAAAGTCTTTTGTGATTTAGGTGCAAGCATACTTTATGCCATATTTTGTTTTCAGGAAACTACATTTGGGGGAAGGCAAAGGCAACATCAATCTCTTTGCAGCTTGTAGACAGATGTATAAAATTCCGCACGGAAAATTATCGAAAACATACTAGTGAAGGTAGAAAATTTATCTACTTGCGGACTTTGTCATTCTGGACATGGTGGAGGAGGACAAGGATGTCCCATTGATATTGGGGGGACCATTCCTTGCAACATGACAGGCCTTGATAGATGTTCAAAAGGGATAATTGATGTCGCGGTTGAATGATGAGTAGGTGACATTCAACGTCATCAGTGCTATCAAATATCCTATAGAATCAGATAGATTTGATGTGATAGATATGGCGTTGAGGAGGTATTCATTCTTGAGCACCCTCAAGATCGCTTGGAGACTCTTTTTATGCATTCACAAGATGAAAAATCAACAGTTGTGGAGATAAGTTAGATTGCCCACATTTTAGAAGTTACTCCGCCCTACAGACGGAGAATACAGTTTGAAGAACTTGGTACAGGGCCTACAAAACCACTACCATCTATTTAGAAAGCACCAATTCTTGGGCTCAAATAATTGCCATCATATCTGAGGTATGCTACTTGGTGAGTCATCTACACTACATGTGATCATTGCTAATGAGATGACAGAGTTGGAAGGGTAGAGACTACTGAGAGTTCTGCTAAACATAAAACAACTATAGCTATTGGGTGGTCTATAGCAGACATCAGGGGAATTAGTCCATCAGTATGCTTGCACAAAATCTTGATGGAAGAAGAGTACAAGCCAATAATGGAAAATCAGTGCAGATTGAATCCTGCCATAAATGACATCATGCGAGCAGAGGTGCTTAAGCCCATTGATGCAGGTATCATCTATCCTATCTCTGATAGTAAGTGGGTTAGTTCGATTCATGTTGTGCCAAAGAAATGAAGGGTTACTGTGGCAAAGAATGAGAACAAGAACCTTATATCACAAGGCCAGTTACGAGATAGAGAGTATGCATAGACTACATGAAGCTGAATAATGCAACTCGAAAGAATCACTTTCCTTCGTCCTTTATGATCAGATGTTGGAGAGACTACTAGGGCATTCATACTACTATTTTTTAGATGGATACGCGGGATATAATCAGGAGAAGACTACATTTACATGCCCTATGGTATCTTTAGTAAAGGTTGCCATTTGGGTTATTTAATGCCCCTGCCACATTTTAGTAATGCATGATGGCAATCTTTTCAGACATGGTGGAGAAAATCATTGAATTCTAGATTAACTCTCGGTGTTTAGTTTATCATTTGAGAGCCGCCTCTCAAATTTGGGGAGGTCTTGTAGCGTTGTGAGGAAATGTACTTGGTATTTAACAAGGAGAAATGTCACTTCATGCTGCACGAAAAAATAGTACTTGGGTATAGAATTTTAGCAGAGATCGAGGTGGACGAAGCAAAGATTCAGGTAATAGAAAAGCTACCTCAACTAACTTAAGTTATGGGAGTATGCAGTTTTCTTTGCCATGCTGGGTTCTGCAGAAGATTCATAAAGGATTTATCCAAAATCACCAATCCTCTTTACAATTAATTGAAAAGGGTACACCATTCAACTTTTCTAAAGAGTGTTTGAAATCTATCAAAACTCTAAAAGAAAAGTTAATTTCAGCACCAGTTATAGTTGCATTAGATTGGGGACTGCCATTTGAGTTGATATGTGATGCTAACAATTATGCAGTAGGGATAGTATTTGGTCAGTGAAAGGACAAAATTCTTCATTTCATCCATTATGCTAGCAAGACCTTGATAGAGCCACAGTTGAATTATGCAACCACTAAAAAGGAGCCGTTTTCTATTGTGTTTGCTTTTGATAAGTTCAGATCATATCTCATGGGATGGAAGGTAAATTTCTTACACAGATCATGCACCACTAAAATATCTAATGTCTGAATACTTTTCCTTCAAGAGTTTGATTTGGAGATTCGGGACAAGAAACAATGTGAAAATTTGGTAGCAGACCACATGTCAAGGCTTGAGTGAGCAAAACAGAAAGATGATGTGGAAATAAAAGACTCTTTCCTAGATGAGTGAATCTTTGCAATTGACTATGGATTTTGGTATGCAGACATAGTAATTATCTGGCTTGTAATGTGCTCTCACCTGAATTCACTCAACATCAAAGGAAGTTCTTTTTCGAGTCGAAGTACTATCATTGGGAGGATCCTATTTTATATAGGAGGGGCGCCGATCAAATCGTTAGGATATGTATACCAAATGAGGAGATCTCTCATATTTTGGAGCATTGTCAAGCACATGTAGGACACTTTGGGCCCTCTAAACTAAAAATACGTAGTTTACTAACTAAGTTCGACCTTACGTGCAAAATTATTCTATTAAAAGTAACAAGTCACTTTTTAACAGTTTCTAGATTATTAAGCATACAATTCAATTTCTATGTTTGAATACCACAGTTTGTAAAATGGAAAGCAATAAAGAATGAACACCAAAATGATGACGGAGAAACCCAATTGGAAAAAAACTTCGGGACCAAGTTAGTTACCTCCACTATAGACAATACGTATTACAATCCATTTCCAGCCTAGCAAATTCCACTAGTTTCCGTTATTATAATTTCTGTAATCTTCAAGATCTGCTGTTCCTCCAAACTCATGATCTATTACTGTAGATGCTATCAAGCCAACCTACTAGATCTTCCGATCTACCTCCTGTAACTTCCAAGATCCGATGTAAATTTCAGACTCCCGAACTTCTTCAAATGTTCCTTCCAAGTTGATATCTAGGAATCACCTATTACTGTTCTTCTTCCTGCGCTTGTAGTCTAACATCTCTCAACCTCCAGAAATATCTAAAATCCAATTGAGAAAGTACCTTCCTCGAAGTGTTAAAGTCAGGTGTTTTGGATTTATGAACCTTAATGTTTTTCCAAAACTTGGTTGCTGGATCTCAAGAATGATATGGATGAATCACCAAATAAGTATGCTCTTGGATCTCTCAAAATATGATGTGGATGTGTTATACAATGAAAGCACAATAAAGCAACCACCTTAAATTTTGTCCAATGGCTAGGATATTTATAATTGGGTTGAATGGACCGAAAAAAATATTTCAAAATAGCAACTTAGGGTTTTTCGGATCGACCGTCACTAGAGCGAGAAGCTAGCGACATACTATCGCTCGAACGAGGGCTCAACGACAATCGGGTTACAAACATTCTATTTTTATCGCTCGAGCAGTGTCCAGATGATAGGCTAGCGATAATGTGGCATCGTGTTTCTCCTATTTTCATGCTCGTACCCTCCCCTCATAACCCAATTTATACTAATTGTATCTAAATCCTTGACTTTTCACAAGTGTTTAATTAAGACACTTTTGTTCACAAACATGACAATTACAACATTGGAGCTAACATAAACCAACGACAAAAATTCTCCAATCAGGTTTCTATTAGCCATCGTTGTTTAAAGATGCTCATGAAGATGTTAAACATTGTGATAGATGATGCCTTTGAATTCAATTCTAGAAGTGGAGCTCTTTGATGTTTGGGAGATAGATTTTATGGGACCATTCCTATCATCTTACAACAGTCAGTACTTGTTGGTGGCAGTTAATTATGTATCGAAATGGGTAGAAGCAGTAGAAGCACCAACTAATGACGCTCTAGTGGTTAAAAACTTTTCCGAAGAACATATTCTCGCACTGTGGCACCCCTAGAACCATTATTAGTGTTGGGGTTAAAAACTTCTACAACAAGCTTTTGGACTCAGTGTTAGCAAAATATGGGGGGAAATATCAGGTTGCTACAACTTATCATCCCTAAACAAGTGGCCAGGTGGAAGTGTCAAATAGGGCGCTGAATAGAATACTAGAGATGATAGTGAATGGGTCGAGAACTGATTAGTCAAGGAAACTTGATGATGCACTGTGGGCATACCAGACTGATTATAGGACACCAATAGGCATGTCACCATATCACTTTATGTTTGGGAAAGCTTGCCACCTTTCAATGGAGTTGGAACATCGAGTATATTGGGTAGTAAAACAGCTGAACACGAACATGACAACAACCAGAAAAAATAAAATGCTACAGTTGAATGAATTTGATGAATTCCGGATGGATACCTTTCAGAATGCAAAACTATATAAGGAGGGGACAAAGAGACTGCATGATAAATAACTCCACAGGAGTGAGCTCACTCCAAGTTCGAAAGTATTGTTTTTCAATTCTAGGTTGAAACTTTTTCTTGAGAAATTGTGCTCTAAATGGTCTTGATCATTCACAGTTGTTCAAGTCTTTCAACATGGAGTAGTTGAGGTGACTCATGAGACAAAGGAAACCTTCAAGGTAAATGGACAACATTTGAAAGTATATTGGGGTGCCCATTTTGATAAAGAAAAGTCATTCACCCAACTCACAAACCCGAAATGATCAAGTTGAAAAGTTTAGCTATAAAGACTATAAATTAAGCGCTTATTGGGAGACAACTCAACTCCTTACCTCTTTATTTATTCCACATTCTGTAATTGCATTGCATGAGATGCTAGTTTGCATTAGTTATAGGCACATTTCAATTCAGTTTGGGGGTCATCTTCATCATTGACAATTATCCTACCAAACATTAATTGAGTCATAAAGGAGTTGAAATAAGCATGAGGGACGAAATCGGAGTTTACACATAAGAAAAAGAGCTGATTTTAACTTTTTTGATTGTTTTCTTCATCTCTTAATAAGTACCATGGATTTAAACATTGAAAGGAGCTTAACAACTTACACTTTGAGATGGATTGCCAAATAGCTCCTCCCATATTCAACAACAAATTCCAAGGAGCGCCTTCTTCCTCTTCTTCCCCATTCTCTTATATAAATTATATTTTAAGACACTGAGGACAATGTCGATTTTAGGTTTGATAGGTTGATTTAGACGAACATAAATTCTATGCTCTAACCATACTAAATTATTTATCCTTAAGACAAAATTTAGCATAGTTTATGGGCGATCTTACGGTTGTAGGAAGATTCATGTTTATTGATGTGTTGACATACAATTAGTAGAGTCACATGAACTAGAGATGGTGAAAATAGTAATGAAAAATTTTAAATTTTGGATTGTACACTGGGAAAGGAGTAACAAAAATAAATTTGGTGGTGTGTGATCCATACGAGAGGTGAAAGATATATTTGACCATAGAGGATTAGAAATTGAAGCAACTATTCATGATTGTCTACTTAGCTCTTCACACACTTGTCGATTTTGCATTGGAAGAATGGATATTGGTTTGGTATTATGATTTTGAAGCGTTTTGCAGATTTAAAACGGTGATTTAAATCCTGAGGTAAAAACCTGTATTGTTAAACCAAAATTTTTTGCATACTTGTATGTTTGTTGTTATTTAGGTTATTAGTCTTGCTTGAGAAGAAACAAATAGTTAAATTTAGAGGTGTTTGATAAGTGTATTTTATACATTTATTTGGGACCTAAAATAGCGATTTTTTGTAGTTTTTAAAAGCAAAATATAGCCTAATCTATTGTATTTTCGTTTATTAAGTAAAACTCGATGATTGAAAGTGGAATTGAAAAAAAGAAGTGAAAAATGGAGAAGTCCAAAGTGTGAAGACCAAATTGTAAATATTCAATAATTGATTTAGACCACAAGACGATACTTTGAAGATTATTAGGAGACAAATGGATGAAATTAGAAGTCAAAAATGAATGAAATATGATCAAAATATTATCACAAATTAATTTTCAATCGCACAAATTATATTTCAGATTGTTAGTTGAAGATTGAAACCCATTTTCGGCAAAGTAAACGTCCGAATCGGGAAAATTCTATTTTAATGACAAAAACATGCGTGCAAAGGCCACTTTCCTTATTCGATTTGAACTCATTTGGAAATTAAGCTGGACTTTTAAACCAATTTTTGACTCCTACAAACACCTAACAGCATAATACAGTAGAGACAGCTTCATACTATAATATTCCATCAATTTTCATCATAAAAAAGGAGCAAAATCATATATTGTGAGAAGATTTCATAGACGAAGTTCAAGAACTCATCAATTGGATATTAAAACCAAAATTATGATGTTTTCTTATAATTTCAATATATTAGGCTAGTTATTTAATTGCTAAGATGAGTTGAATCATCATTATGATACTTTTGGTTTTAATAAATTAGTTTAACTTTAATTTGATTTTAAATTCTTAGATCATCATTAGCGTTTTTCATGCTTTTCAATTAATTGACCACTAGTTGAATTGTAGTGTCAATTTTTTTTTAAAAAAAATCGAGAGAGACAATGATCATTAGCACAAAATAATAAACATTGTAAAGTCCGATAGAGGATAGAGATATACCGCTATATTTTTCATGGTTTTTATAGGTTAGAGCACATTACATGCTTTTTTGCTCGTTTTCATCTTTCATAGAAATATCAAGAGAGGCTTTGATTAAAATAATAACATTGACCAACAAGAATGATTTCAAATGATCATTTTAAGTAGTTAAACTAAAAATGGATTATCAAGGGAGATTCAAGATCTTAGCAATACTTCTTACATATTTGAAAACCAATTTTACTTCCTTTCAATTAGTTAATAACTTTCAAATCACCTTTCCTATTCAATTAAGGATATTATTAATTTCAACTAGATCAAATACGTAGTCCTCATGGTTTGACACTCTATTCATTATTTTATTACTTGATTATGATAATCTGCACTTGTGGGATGTCAAAGGGTTAGTCAACTTGTCAATCTACCTTTCAGAGGTTAAGCCTAGGCTATGGGGTGGTTATTTTTTAGAAATATTAAATTTCTCTCAGCCATCACGATGGGGTGGCTATGATTGATGAAGTGACATGTAGGAGAAGACGCCCCAGCCATCACGATGAGGTCATGTGTCTTTTCATTCAACGGTACTCATTTCTCCTCTTCTACTATAAAAGCTTACTCTTAATGCCATTTGAATGTAATGCAATTTTACATACTCAATCAGGCACCATTGCTTTCATATTTGTTCTCTCCTCTAGTGCCCGAACACTATTGTACCTCACATCTTTTGTATGTTCCACACCCAAATACAGGTATTAGTGGCTGAATTGATTGTCGGAGTACACATGGTCGTCTTACCTACCTTTGAAAAATATCACGTGTTCCTTAAGATTTGTCCAAGTGTGCAACAGAAACGTTATGTGGATGTAAGTGGAGATGGGATCCATTGACCACAACATCTATGCAGAAACCGAGTTCAACAACGAACATTTGCAGCACAAAAAGAATTATTTATGTATCTACAATGTTGAATGTATGGGGAAAAAATAGAAATATACACTAAGAAAAAATTTCAAGCATATGAATATGATCCTTATATAATGCTATTATTTATAGGAACTAGGCTAGCATATAAATTGTCAGATAAACAGCTCAGGAACATGACCTGATGAATTCAGCCTAAATTGGAGAATCTTTTTGATCTTGAACCGAAGAGATTACCTAAAGAAAATCATCCCATCTTTTGAGGTAGTGAAGTTGAGTATGTATCATCCTTCAATTTTAGTACAATCAGGCCCATTCCTTTTCACACCGCCTCAATTGTCTCTCTTTTTACTAGATAACCCAATGCATAAGTCTTGTAGAGAATATTTACATCTTGAGTACCCTAGTTGTGACCTTTTGTTTGACTGACCGAAAGACCGTTCTCCTTATATACGTGAGTTAAATTGGATAAAAGACTCACTCTGTCTTTGTTACATAATTCTAGTCTTATTCTTTGCATTACACACACATGAAAAAATTGCGTTTTAAGTTTTACTGAAAATGAAATGAATTAAACTAAATATAGGTAACCCCATTTGTACCTCGAATCTTCGTTCTTTGCTTGTGGCCTTCAAGCAATCGATTACGCGTTGTGTCTGTAATTCAGAACTAATTGATCCCCAAGCCCTTATTTTTATAAATTCTGTAATCTGAAAGCTTAACACAAGTAAATAATGCACTCTAAGTTCCATTAGTGGCCAAACAACGAAATTCAAGAAAAAATAGATTTGCTACAGTAATGTTATGACTCTGAGTTAATTTTTTATAAATTCTGTTACATTGTGTTTTATATATTGGGGAGTATATTGTTTGTCCTCTTAGCCCTTATTTTTTGTAACTCCGAATGGGCTGTCAAGTTTGTCAAGTTAAAGCTGCTCTATTATGCTTGTGCTAGTTTGACTTTATAAACACATTAACTGTAATATTTTCCATTTTCAGAAACTATGCTAAAATTAAGTTATCGTGGTTATTAGGTTAATAATTAACTTAATTAGATCTAACTGCTTCTGTCTATATGATGACATATCATGCACATGATCTTGTCTTGTAATCAATCTTTAACGTAATTTTTTGGAACAAACTGTAGATGTTGTGTAAGTTCTTTCCAGAACATTTAACATTATTTTATTTTCATGCTGCTTTATTTGGTTTTTGTCTCTCAAAATTTTTGCCTCTTTTTCTGTTTTGTGTTTTCCTTTTAGCTTCCTACATGAATTGGTATTGGAGACCTTGTTTTCTCTAAACCTTTTTCTCTATATGAATTGGTGTTTACATTACATACAAAATGGTCCTAATGGCGGAGATGATTGTAGAAGAAGGAAGGACTGTCAATTGTTTAGAAGAGGGGTAAAATTCAGCAAATCATAAACAAAACTTTAATAAAATGCTTAGCTAAAAGCAAAAAGTTTCTTAGAACTTGCACATGTAAACATCGTAAGAAAGTAAATAACAATGCTAGAGTTTGAAAGCAAATAACAATGCTCGAGTTTAATGATGCTCAAACTGTCAATGTAGACCAAGTGGGAGGCTCCACAGAGATGGGGAGAGAAGCTAAAAATCAAATACAAAAATCTCACCACTTGAAAGGTATATTGTATTTGAAAGCCAGTAGGCACAGCTCCAAAAATGGGACATGAGAAAACTTTGAATTAGTCATTTCACTGACGCTGACTGTTTCTTATCATGTATCTACTGGTTTGGTTTCCTAAATCAAAGAAATTAGTGGAACAGATAGTGAAAACACTCAAAACATAGTCATGGGATGATTGAAGAACCCAACCAATAAAATCCTATTACTAAAATGAAAAATATAAATTTCTAACTAGACTAGGATATAAGCTAGAAGGAAATATTTTCATAATCTTCTATTCTAACATTTTTATTCTATGTGAAAAAACCTGGAAGGAACAAAAAAGAAATATGATAGCAAATTAAAGAGGAAAAAAACCTAATAATACCAGAGGTCACAAATACATGCATGAATTATTCAAGAATAGAGTTTTATATAAGTGTAAACATCCTCCTTATTATATGTAAAGTTCATGTACGGATGTGAGTTAAAAAAATGAACTTTTTTTTTTTTTTTTTTGAGAAAGATTAAGCTTTAAGGAATAAAAGGTCTTTGTTAATAGTGTAATTTATGAAATTACCTAAGTTAATCTAGACTATTGTAATCAATATGCTAAAATTATTTACTTATCAATTCTTTGATAACATGGTATCGGAACGGGTATAGCCGCTCATTTTTTTTATATTATAGTGTCTTTAATCATTTTTCTTCTTTCTGCTAGGGTAGATTTATTCCCTCGTGTAATTAATCATTGTGTCAGTGTGTGAGGTTGTGTGTTTTTTCATTAATTGCATGAATGGCCAATAAGGTGTCAAATCTACGTGCTACAGTCTGTATCACTGTAAAATTCAATGGGAAAAATTATGCTCTTTGGTCTCTAGTCGTACCTTCTTGGGTTATCAAGGTCGCGCTAATCATTTTGATGATGAATTGCCAGATTCTAAGGATTCTTGGTATGGAGCATGGTGTCAATGTGATTGTGCAGTTAAGACATGGATGTTGAATGCCTTGGAACCTAAGATTACTGCTTCTGTTGGTTTGGCCTCAATTGCTAAGGAGATGTGGAATGCCATCAAAGAGATGTTTTCTAATTATGGTAACAATTTTCGTATCTTTTCGTTATTTCAACTTGTCTGTAATAAGCAAGGGGAGAGGTCTGTACTAGAATATTTTGCTATCTATCGAGAAATTATCAATAAATTTCATCAACTTCAGCCTCTATACGTTGATCTTGAGACTCAGAAACAACAATGGGAAAACCTATTTGTATGTGATTTTTTGATGAATCTGAGTGAGCAACATAACAATCTCAGGAGTCGTTACTTGGAGACTGTAACATGCCTACACTTATGCTTTCTCTCATCTACAATCTACCTCTTTGACCTTATCCTCTCCAGGGATGAATCTTGAAAA
This sequence comes from Fraxinus quadrangulata, assembly GCA_903798255.1. Lineage (NCBI taxonomy): Eukaryota > Viridiplantae > Streptophyta > Magnoliopsida > Lamiales > Oleaceae > Fraxinus > Fraxinus quadrangulata. The sequence goes on along the minus strand of CAIGRB010126664.1, from coordinate 14,567 downwards.
TTTTGCCATGGTGGCACGTAGTCATGGCTATGACCTTGCTAAAACAAAAGGTCGTAACAAGTTATGTGAGTTTTGTGGTAAGGCTGCACACTATGGATCGATGTTGGGATAACCATGGCAAGCCTGATTGGGCTATCAAAGGTGCTAAAGTTAAATCATTCAAAGGGCCTAAAGTTGTAGTTGTTACTCATTCTTTAGATGAATCTAGTTCCTCTACAACAATTTTTGTAGATGTTATTCAAATCTTTAAGAGGAGTATAATAGATTACATCACTCTCAATCCATTCATGTTGCCCCCAATGTCATTCCATCAGATACCAGTCCATTTGTAGCCTCCTCTGGTAATTCATGCTTAATTGATTCAAGTGCATCTAATCACATGACTTGTAACTCCCATCAATTCTCTAATTTTACACCTTATCAGTCTATTTCTCCAATCATTGTTGTTGATGGTTCTATTTCTCATGTTCTGGTTTTGGTACTGTTCATACTTCTTTTACATTTGATCATGTCCTACATGTTCCAAAATTATTATTTAACCTCCTCTCTGTTAATCAACTTACAAAACCCTTAAATTGTTCTATAACTTTCTTTCCAACTTTTTGTATCTTTCAAGATCTCTAGACGAATACAGTGATTGGACACAGCTCTGAGTCAGGGGGAGTTTACTATCTTACTCATGATTCTACATCTAAAGCTGCTATTGCTATGGTTTTTTCTCCTTTAAATTGGAATTGTTGATAGGGTCATCTACCTCTTTCTAGGTTAAAAAAAGTTGTCCCTTTTCTTCTAATGGTATTATTCATCAAACTTCATGTGCTTATACCCCACAAAAAAAAAATGGTGTAGCAAAACGTAAAAATCAACATCTTCTTGGGATCGCAGACACTATTATGCTTCAAATGCATTTTCCTAGATCTTTTAGGGTGATGCTACACTCACTGTAGGTTTTCTTATTAATAGAATACCCTTATTTGCTCGTGAAGATGAAATTCCTTTTAAATGTCATTGTCCTGATTCTTCTTTATTTTTACTCACTCCTCGTATTTTTGGGTGTGTGTCCTTTGTTCAACTTTTTGTGATTGGTGTGGATAAGCTCTCCCTTAGAGTTATTCGTTGTGTTTTAAGGGTATTCTCTAACTCAAAGAGGGTATCGGTGTTATGAAAACTAAAAAGAGGTTTGTTTCTGCCAATGTGATCTTCTTTGAGTCTGAATCTTTTTTTAAGGTTTCGACTTCCACAAAATCTATTCCTCTTCCTAATCATGTTTATACTTCTATACCACCTTCTAAACTCTTAAAGGTTTACACTAGGCGCAACACTATGAAAACCTCTCTAGGTCAAGAGTTGTCTCCAACTCTACTAAATTCCGTTGGTGATTCTAATCATTTGCCAATTGCTCTTTGCAAAGGTAAGTGTTTTTGCACTCAACATCCCATTGCTAATTTTGTCTCTTTTTATCATCTTGGTCAATTTTTCGTCCTTTTGCACCGTATCTGTCATCTATATCCATTTCTAGAAATTACAAAAAGCTTTCCACATTCCTGATTGGACAAAGGCTATGAAAGAGGAGATGTCAGCACTTCTTATTAGAAGTTCTTGGGACTTTGTACCATTACCTGATGGGGTTCATCCAATTGGATGTAGATGGGATTTCACTCTCAAATATCAGCCAGATGGTTCTATTGAGTGTTATAAATCATGATTGGTTTGCTAAAAGATACACTCAAACATTGGGCATAGACCGTTTTGAGACTTTTTCTCATGTTGAGGCAAAACTCCGTGCGTGTATTTTATCTATGGTAGTAAATCGAGATTGACTGTTGTATTAATTAGATGTGAAAAATGCGTTTCTCTATGGGGACTTGGCATAGGAGGTCTATATGGAGCAAACATCGAGATTTGTTGCTCAGGGGAAGAGTCATCTAGTGTGTAAATTTAAAAAATGGTTATTTATGGTTTGAAGCAGAGTCCTCGTGTAACGGCCTGAATTCTAATGACCCGATCTTGCGCCGAAATCGTTATCATATCATACGTACTGTCCGTTTGGGAGAGCCTATGTCTATCTTACCCTTCACGACTTTCTGACGCATCCCCCAAGATTCGAACCCAAGACCTCCATTATATGGGAGACTTAAGTTGAATCCTAGTACCAATTGTGCAACTTCCCGATGCATTACCAAGCATGAATTTCATAACGTACTTAAAAACAATTAATTTTAATATAACTGGAATATTCACTAAAAATTGACAATATTTAATAAAAAGATATATGGAGTTTATAGCATGCTGAACTTTTGGAATCATATCTTTAATTAAATATCGATAAAACTAGTTCAACATGCACTAAAGCTAGGAGTAATTAAAAAATTTAATGTTACTTTAAAAAAAATTAAATTCAACAAATAATATACCTCATGACAAGAATGTGTTGGTTCAATGGCATACCCATCCATCCACCATCATCTAGCATGCTAATTTTTACCTAAAGTTTGTAAATAAAGAGAGATGAGTAAAACGAATTATATTCAATGAGATGCTTGCTACTCCACATTCAAATGAAACATGAAATTATGCATAAATTCTCTTACCAACATAAAATGAGAATTATTGCACCATGAAAAATGATAATCTAAAAAGCGTTGCAAAATAACGTGAAGATTAATTGATACCTGGAGGTACGCCTTAAAATGTATCATGATTTCTCCCGAAGGAGCATTGAACTAAATTAATTAAATTCATACATAAAAATGTATTTGAAAATATGTGAAAGAACCACTAATAGCACTAAGCACCTCATCTTTCGAAGATGAATGTGGAGAATAAAATAGTAGAAAACGTGATTCTTTATTATAAGTCTAAAGACTTAATAGTAGAGAGAGAACATCTCTTGGGTAATTTGCTGGAGGAAATTTGGAGTGAGACGGCAAAGCAATACCATACTTTTATAAAGTATGTTGGATTGAAATCTTCTAAAGGGATTAGGACTTTGTATTTACTCAGCAAATCAAAAGTGATTAGTTTTTAATTTAAATTAGTATTAGATTATGTTAATAATAATGATAACTCCTACTAGAATTAAACAACTAGTATTTCATGTACACTAATCAAATATTAGTTATAAACTAAATCTATTTAGATAATAGACTACAATTTCTCTCTCTATCAGATATTTGTATATCTATGATACAAATTAAATAAAAAAAGAGTTTGTTATCAACTAATTAGCAAAAAAATAAAATAAAAATCCTATTTTTGAATTTAAAAACGGTGGCCGAAACAATATATGGTAAGGTTATAATTATATGAAACTTCTTTTGCATCTGGATTCTTCTATTGATGATAACTTTACTTCAACTTATCTAAAATATCTTTTTCTCAATCCTAACATACATAATTGATTGGTAATCTATCAAAAGTGTCCAGTATTGATATACTAATTTAGTTTAAATTGATAACTTTATTTTATTAACTAAATTATATTCTTAATTGGCTCTAACTCAAGTTTAACTTATCTAAATTAATTTTTTCTTGAGTGTTGAGAGTTTCAAAATGGGCCCAACATTGATTAAATATTTCTAACTCCTTCAATAGTTAACTATTTGGCCCAATTAAATAAAAATATAAATTTAATACTTATATCCACTTTGATCCTTCAACTATAAGGATATTCATATAAATGCAAATTAACTATCAAGCATAACAAATTGACTTGCATAAAGACTTGACTAGATATGACATCCCTATTAATTGGCAAATAAACTATATGCACCACAACTAAAAATATTTCGGGTTCTACAACCTACCCTCCTTAAAATAACTTCATCCTTGAAATTTACCTTAGGTTAGTGAAAAAGTACGGGATACTTGATTTTCATGCAATCTTCCTTTTCCCAAGTTGACTCTTCCACTCCATGATTGCCATAGCACCTTGATTCAAGGAATTTCATTGTTCCTTAGTACATGAATTTTTCATTCTAATATCACAATGGTGTCTCTTTATAGGTTATATCATGTTGTATATCTAAAGTTCGATGGTTGATCATGTGACTGGGATCCTTTGAGTATTTTCGTAACATTGATACGTAGAAAATATTATGCACTGCTGAAAGTTCTAGTGGTAGGGCCAGTCTATATGCCACATCTCTGACTCTTTCTAGTATATCAAATGGTATAATGAATCTTGGTCCCAAATCTAAGTACTCCTTTCATTGGAGCTATTTTCAGAAATACTTTATCACCAATTTGAAACTCAAGATCTTTGCTCCTTTTATCAACATAGCTTTTTTGTCTGTATTGAGCAGCCTTAATTCTATCTTGAATCTTATCTATAGCTTGTACCCTTCGGTCAATGATCTGCACTAATGGTAAGTGTGTTTTCCCAACTATTACCAAAATTTACTATACACATTCTTAGCATATCTTCAAGTGTCTGAATCGTCCATTGATCTGTGGGTGGTATGCGATACTAAATTTCATATCAATTTTATTCCCATAGCATCTTGTCTACTTTTTCAGAATTTTGATGTGAATCTCAGGATCTCTGTCTAAATAATATAAATAGGAATCTCGTGTAATCTGACTATTTCTCTGACGTAAACCTTGTATGCTGTTCCATGGTGAATGTCATCTTAACTGGAAGAAAGTTGGCCGACTTTGTAAGACGTTCCACTATTACCCAGATAGCATTGTTTCCTTTAGTAGATCTCGGAAATCCTACCAAAAAGTTCATGGTTATGTATTCCCATTTCCACTATGGTATATCCAGTGGTCTAAGTAACCTTGAAGGCTTTGGTGATCGGTGTATATCTCACATTTAATACCATAGAGATAATAATGCTATATTTTTAGGGTGTGAACTATAGCTGCGAGTTCTAAGTCATGCACTAGATAATTCTGTTCATATGATTTTAATGGCCTAGAGGCGTAGGCAACAACCTTTTTATGTTACATCAACACACATCCCATACTTTGTTTAGACGCATCATTGTAGATAACAAATCCTTATGAACCTTCTATTATTGTCGATACCAACGTCAAAACCAATTTTTGTTTCAATTCTTGAAAACTACTTTCATACTTCTCTGACCATTAGAACTTTACTCCTTTTCTAGCTAATTGTGCCAGTGGACACGCTATCTTAGAAAATCCTTCAATAAATCTTTTTTAATAACTGGCCAAACCTAAGAAACTATGAACTTCACCTACATTGGTCGGTCTCGGCCAATTTTTCACAACTTCGACTTTAGGTGAGTCTACCTCAATTTCTTGTGCAGTAACCACATGACCAAGATCATTTGTAGCAAGCAAAGTGTCATCAACATACAAGATAAAAATTATAAACTTGCTCTCACTAGTCTTCATGTATATACACTGGTCAACGATATTTTCTTTAAAACAAAACAAGTAATGGTATCATTAAACTTAAGGTACCATTGACAGACAGCCTATTTAAGTCTGTATATTGATTTCTTAAGTTTACATTCCTCCTCTAAATTTCCATTCAGGCAGGCAGGCAGTTTTTACATGCATTTGATGTAACTCTAAATCATAACAAGCCACCAATGCCATAATGATTCTTAAAGAGTCCTTTTTCGATATTGAAGAAAAGGTCTCTTTGTAATCAATGTCGTCTTTCTAAGTAAAGTCTTTTGCAACAAATCTGGCCTTGCATCTTTCAATATTGCCATTTGAGTCACGTTTATCTTAAAGACCCATTTACACCCGAACATGATTATGTTCCATAGACTTTAACTCTTCTTTCCTAGCATCTAGCCATTTGCGGAATTAATACTTTTGTATCACTTGTGTGAAATGAAACTGGATCTCCACCAATTCTTAAATCAAAATCTGATTCTTGTAGGTATACCACGTAATCATAATAATAGTAGACTTTTTTGTGCCTTCGAGACTTTCTTAATGTTGTTTGTTGTGGTTCATCTCCTGTAGGTTCATTAACGACACTTTCATTAATGTAGGTCGTTGGATTGTTCATTTGTTCTCATGGATTGTTGAAATGTCCAACAACTAAAGAAACTACAACTTTGGTAGAAGTTAAAGGTACACGAACCTATACTCTAACTTCTTGAATTACCACATTACGTGCTCCTTCACTCCCACTAACTACGCCATTTTCAATTAACCTAGTATTTCTAGATTCAATATTTCACGTACTATGACTAAGACAATAAAACATATAGCCTTTATACTTTTCTGGATAACCAATGAAAAAGCCATTAGTGAGAGTCCAATTTCTTTTCATGAGAGTTATAAATTCTCACTTTTGCCAAGCAACCCCAAACATGAAGGTGCCTTAAGTTGGGTTTCCTTACAATCCAAAGCTCAAAAAGAGTCTTTGGAACTACTGCACTTGTGAAAGTTACTAGTTCAACCCAAAAATCGGTAATAAGTGAATAACGCAGATTTAAATTTATCAATTAAAAGCAATAATTCACTTTTTAATTGTTCTATATATTTAGTCAATCAAGTAAAACTATCATATGTTGAATTATCGCAATAAATAATTAAAATAGTAAATGACACAAGATTTGATAATGAAAAAAACCCTTGACTGGATAAAAACTCCGGGACCAAGTCAATAGTTTTCACTAGAGACAATAAGAACTTACAGTAAGATCCAACCTAAAAAACCCACTAGGTCGCTGATCTAATTCTTGTAATATCTAAGATCCATTAGAACATGCTTTACTCACACATGCTTCCAATCTTCTAGAATTATCTATCTTCCATGGAACACCAAGAACACCTCGTTCCTGTACTCTTCATGTGCTTCTGGTCCAACCTCCTTCAATCTTTAAAAACTATTGAGAAAGTACCTTCCTAATTATATGTAGGAAGTGAGTATTTTGGATTATAGGCATTTCGATGTTTTTCCCAAACTTGTGGTTGATTGATCTCAAGAATCAAAAGGTAAAACTAAAGAATTGAATGTGTTCTCTTGGATCTTGAAAGATGTTATGAAAATGTAAAACAATAATCAAACCACACCAAAAAACGTATTGGGTATTGGGTATTTATAATAGGAGGAGTTTAGGTTGTATAGGATATATAAAACTTTTCAAAAATGCAAACTAAGATTTCTCGAGTGTCAGGCTAGCGACAGGCGAGCGAGAGTCAGGCAACAATGATTCTGCTTTGGATGCTCGAACATCAGTTAGGCAACGGCTAGCGTAAATCTGGCTACTCTTTCTTCTTGTTCTATACTCAAATTCAAATACTCCTAATTCATCTATACAACCCTGCAAAAGACTCCTTGGTTTTTACAACTATTTTGTAACAATTCTATTTTTTTACAATAATCATTTTGTCTAAAAAATTGCCAATACACCTAAAAACCTAACAACTAGGAACCCTATTTAACAAATACATTGTGGTTCTTAAGGCATGTGTCCACAATGATAAAGGTAATGATGAATTGCTCATCATGCTTCTAACCATTTCCATTAAAGTACGATTATGCCTATTGAGCACAAAGCCACATTGTTCGTGGAATTTGGCAAATGGACCTAGACATTCTCCAAACTCATCATATTTGCCATAATACTCACTACCTCTATTAGACATTATTTTGACCTTTCTGTCTAATTGTCTTTCAACCTTATTGACAAATATTTCCAAGACAATTGATTGAGATTTTCCATGCAATAAATAGATATAACCATAACGTGAGAAGTCATCAATAAAGGTAATAAAGTATTTTTCTCCATTAAAGGAAGAAACATCAAAAGGTCCCACATATGTCAATATGTATTATTTTAAGAAGCTGTGTGCTTTTTGTGGCTCTTTTCTTTATATGTTTGATTTTATTTCCTTTTATACATCGTACACATACATTAAGATCAATAAAATCTAGATTATGAAAGATTTCATTCTATACCAATCTTTGTAATCATTCTTTATGCCACAAGTAAGTCGATCATTTATTTACTGAACTACATTTCATACCAACAATATGATGTAAGGTTAGAAGAGTTTCAAGAAAGCGATTGTCAAGTTTCAACTTATATAATCCCAAAAAGAATACTAGAACCCAAAAAAGAGTTTGCTTAAATAAACTGAAATAAGATAATCCAAGAATAGCTAACCAAGAGGAGGATGAATTGGTTTTTAAAACTTCTTTGAAAAATTAATCTAAAATCAAGCACGTAATAACTAAATAGATTAATTCAAATAATAAGCACGAATATGAAAGTAATATTAGTGAAGAGAGATAGATGATACAAACGATATAATTATGGAGGTTCGATCCAACGCAATAATCTAAGTCCTCTATTACCGAACTCTCCGGTACGAGCAATGCCAATTTCACTATATTAATTGACTTATGGTGTCATCCACCATTTACAATACTTCCGGTGACTTATAAATAAGGATTACAAATAAGGATCATTGATCCTTATACAATGTTGAGTATTATGAGATCTCAACATGACCCATAAGTAGGCCTGGGCAAAAAAATCGAAAAACTGACCAAACCGATTAAACCGAACCGACTCGGGTCGGTTTGGTCGTGCGTTTCTGGTTCGTTTGGTTTTTATTTTTCAAACCCGACTTGGGTCGGGTCGGTTCATGGTTTGATGTCTCAAACCGATTACGAACCGAACCGACCCAAACCGCTACTTTTGAATGATTTATCTTAGTCACCGCGCATTATTTTATTATATCACATATTCTATCTATTAATCACTGTATAACTTTTGGTCTGTTAATGCTACGATTTATTAATGAATGAAGGTGATTCAACGTAAANTTTGACGTTTAGCATAAATCACATTTACGAAATGGAGTCTCGTGCTATTATTGTTATTTTTAAAAATCTATTTTAGGTCAAAAAAATCAATTAACTGAACCAAACCGATTCGGTTTGGGTTGGTTCGGTTTCAGCATTTGATTTGGTCGGTTTTTGGTTGGAATTTTTTGAAACCGACCTTGTCGTTTTGGTTTCGGGTTGAGCTAAAAACCGACCCAACCCGAACCGTGCCCAGGCCTACCCACAAGTTTTAAAGAAAGTTGGTTTACAAATGAAAGTTCTCTCTTAATAAATGATATGATCAAAATTAAGTACCAAGAGAGAAATATGCTAACACTTTAATAGGTATGAATGAAGCTCAAACCGATTCAGATTCAATTGTTAGGTTCGAATTAGCCTTCCATGACCAGGATCGCTCCCACACATGTAGTGTTCGTGCATCGCTTTTTTTGGAAGCCTCCAGCAAGATAGGGGGAGGCACTGCAAGCCATATAGTGCAGGAGTGCTCACATTTTTGGCTTACTCTTTCACTTGAATTTCCAAATATGTCCTATTTAAATAGCTTACGCTTACCAAGCCTAATCTACTAAAAGAGGGCTACAGCAAGCAAAGCAAGCTTTCCCCCCTTTGTGTTAGGTATGAAAAACTTTGATGTGTAGATTTTCAAAAGTTAATTTCATCAAAAGTTTTTCAAAACTAAAATAATTTGATCATAATAAATGAGATGAAAAATAAATATAATTTTGCTCAAAAATATCTCACTTAAATGCTCTTGAATGTTGTAATAAATGGCAAGTGAGTTGATATTTATAGCAGTTGAAAAAAGTCAAAAAGTCTGTTGAGCCGGACAATAATCCTGAAGTTCGATATTGTTCCAAACTATTGATTTAGCCGTTGCTCGTCAGAAGTCAGAACGGTCAAAAAAAGACCGTTTGCGGATGAACCGGACGCCAGTTCACCATCCAAACGTCTAGATGGACAAAAATTTTCCGGGTCCTCTCGTTTGATTGTTTGAAATAATGCAGTCTTATAAATGACGTTCTTACTTAATTTCTCAAGGTAAGTGATGCTAATAGATTTGAAAATTAAATTGAAATTCTTACCTTTGAAAAATAAATTTCGTGCAAACTTTTTACGAAGTAAATTTTTTTCATGCATAAAAATTCGTTACTTGAGTTTCTAATGAGTCATTGTTAAGGATTAAAGTATTCACCTTTACAAATGTGCTCAAACATCTAGTTCTAATATCTTCGATTGATTTGGTGTGAGTTCTCGATTTGTTGCTCGATTTCCAATTGGCGCAGTGCTCAATTTGTCTCTGATTGGGAATGCTCGAATCCATCTTGAATTTTCTTGATCGTCAACTACAAGTCCTTTGATAACAACTTTTTTGTCTTCAATTTGATTAACATGTAACAATGAACTCTGGAATACAAATGTTAGAGATAAAACTACTTTGTTGTTATAATCAAAATTTAAGATCAACCATAGGCCAACAATTTCCCTCTTTTTGATTATGACAAACAAAAGATGATTTGCAATAAGAAAAATGCTCTATCTTTTATAGATCAAGCATTCATATGATATTGTTCCCCCTTTCTTGTACAGACCAAGCTTGCATATCATCGTATGTATGAAACCCTTTTGGCATAAACAAAAAGAATACGAAGTAGGGAATTCATGTATTGCAAAACAACCATAGGCATAATTATAGCATGGAATATCCAAATGAAAACGCATAATATCCAACAACATTCAAGAATTATCCAACATCAAACAAAGAACAAACGAGTCCAAAGCATAAGGAATTATTCATCGTAAGGCAAATAAAGCAATATCCATCGAAATCTGTGCTACGGCTCCGGAGGAGGGAAGTGGGCATAGAATGCATTTTACTGAGCCTGATCGCCTCTTGCTGTGCTTGAATAGCTTCCTCTTGAGCTACTATGGTGACCTGTTGAGCCTGTATCTGAAGGAGCATCCCATCGAGGCCATCAACCGAGGATGTGAGGTTGTCAATGAGGCCATTCAGCATGTTGTATTGATTCTTAGTAAACGTGAAGCTACTGCCCGAAGATCGAAGGGTACTGGAGCTCGGATTGTCTTGAGAAGAAATAGGAGCTTCCGATACGTCATCATCATCGCCATCGTCTCTCCCTCAAAGGATAGAGTCGAAGGATCTAAGGTGTGGTCGAACCCCTTAGTATGTGCCAGCCACTGACCATGTTATTTAGCAATTTTCATACATTTAAGTGTTTGAATATTTATAGTGTCGGTAGGTAGAAGTTGGACAAATGTCTCATCATCTAAAGAAACGTTAAAGTGTTTAAAATTTTTTCATGAGAAGCATGTCATACAAAAAGAGTCGATAAGAAAAGAGTCGAAAAGAAAGAGATCAAAAGAACTCATCCCAATGACCCTTTCGAGGTAGGATAACTTTTGCAATGATATTTTGTAAAACTTTGCATGGAAGTCAATTGATTCGAACTAACTTTCGTGATATTTTCAAAAAAATTCTCGGTGACTCGACAACAAGCCTTTGTAGGGTCATAGCCGTATAAAGTGGAATGTGCCTTGTAAAGAAAAATCTGTGTTTCACACACCTCAAGTTCTAAAATGTCGTGTAAGAGGTTTGTTGATGACAATGCATTTATTTTTAATTAAACATGAAATGTCACCGAAACGGGGAGTAATAGCCATGTTTTTATAAAATTCTTTCATGAGCCGTAGGTACGCATGTTCTTCTAAAGTGGCAATTAAAATCCAACCCATATTTTCAAAAAATTCTTCTGTAGAAAATGCGGGACCTTCAATAGTAATATCCGCAAAATCAACATTTTTAGCTATTAAGATTGGGGATTTTTCAATTGGATTAGCCAGCACCTCGAGTTCCAAATAGAACTCTTCGTCGGAGGATGGTGGAGGAGATCGCTTCATCGTACTCTTAAGCCTCTTTCCTATCCGTTTTGAGCCCAACATAGTTGAAAATTGAAAAATGAAAGTGTAGAGAAGCTAGGGTTTCAAAATTGTAGAGAAATTTGAGTTTTTTTTTTTTTTTTTTTTTTT
>CAIGRB010126645.1:42332-64413 GCA_903798255.1 Fraxinus quadrangulata | reverse complement strand
ATTTGGTATATTTAAATCAAGATTTACAATTTTCAAAATAGGTCCTCCATTTCCACATAGCACACAAGCATAAATAGGGTTGACTTTTTTTCTTTGTAAAGAATGCCGTTTAGATGAATTTCTATCTGAACTCGATAATAAAACTTCGTCATCTTCTTCAGTTAATGAAGGTGAATACTTTGAACCGTTTTTTATAGTCAAGAACAAGAAAGAGAGAATGTTAATGCATGTATGACTACTATAACAACTGATATGTGGAATGATGTTAGGAATGTTTGATATTTTTTGTTGAATGTTACTAAAATACGATTAATTCTTTTTTATTTTGCTTATTTGTTAATCTAATTGATGGGACTTAAATTTTTTATGTTTTTTTAAAATATTTTTATTTACATGATTTATTGCTCTGCATTCTTAATTATAGGGGTTAATAAGAATAATTAAAGGGGTAAACGATCATTTTTGCACGTGCTTAATTATCGGATCTCTGTTGGGGATAAAATACATATATGACAGGTCAGAGAAAATTATTACAAACATATATTAAATTTTGTGATCTTACATATTTCGAAAGTGCAGTTTTTTGTCTTTAGTGGAAATAAAATTACTAATAATTAAATTTAGTGATCTAAAATCGATTAGAGATGATTCAATTATTGGTGCTTCGTAATACATGTCCGATCAGCTCCTTACGGTAGCTTGGAAAAGATTTTGATTAAATTGTAATTACTTGAAAAGTTTTAGAATTAGTTGTAGTTATAATTAAAGTTCAAGATAGGATTTGTAGTGGCTAGTAATGCTATGTTTATTAAATATTATCGATAGTCGTTTTCTATATCATACATATGACAATTTGTATCAAATAACAAATTATCGTATATATGCCACCTAGGGTAACTACGATAGTCTTTACTGTGAATAACATTATTTTTTTGTAGTGTAGATTGATAGATCACCAAGATGTTGTACCTAATTATGTCAGTATAATATTTAATTAGATAACTATAACTTAGAGGAAGATTTCGTTAAAGATTCTATTTGGCTAGAAATAGAATTACAATTGAACTAGGAAACTGCTTCTCTTGACTCCAAGTGTAAGTCTATCAACATATTCGTGTGGGAAAAGGAGAGAAACATAGTTTGTATATATAGAATTTAGTGAGTTGAAGATTGGCGAAAAGAAATCAAAGATCATACTATATCGATCAAGGTATGTTCTTAATTACCCTATACTTGTTCGGTTGTTTGTAAAAATTATGAAGTTTATATCTTGCAAATTGTCTTCGTAAATTATGAAGTGAATCGAAATCGAATTGGGATAGAACCGACCGATTAGGTCCGATTCTACTTCAGTTCTATTAACATCGAGAATAGGTCTATTCTTACTCAATTTCAATATCTTGAACCAAAAAATCGGTTTAATTTTTTATTTTTATTTTAAACATGAACAACTGCAATGTACAGACTATTCATTTTTTCTTCCGTAAGGGTAAAATTGTGGGTTCTATTTAATATGTCTTGAAAAAGCACTCCAAACATATAATGTTATTTGTAAACAATCATTTAAATTTTGTAGATGTAATTATAGATTATAAGAGGTTTGTGCTCCTTTCATACCTTCCAAGTTTATTTTTTTTTTACCCTCACTAACCTAACTTCTTAGAAAAGATCTCATAGATAGCCGATTAAAAAAAAAAAGATGCGATAGATAGCAGCTACCTAAGGCGCTAGGCACCCTTCACCAATCACGGTCTATCATCTAGTAAGTCCAAATACTATGTTCTCCAAACTTGACTATAATAGAATATGCAAGCCTTTTAGAGAACGGTAGAATGTTGAGTTAGCTCTGCCTTGTTGTGATAAGGGTTTGAGGGTGATCGATCCGGTCACTCAAAAAGTGGGTTAGCAAAAAAATGTGTCTCATGTGTTGTAGAGAATAGACCAAACGAAAGTGAGATTAGGTCATATGTTTCAAGAATTCGTTCAATCCAATAGTATTTTGTTTCTATGTAACCTATAAATATATATTGTTGTATTCACTTAATTTTGAAAAATGTATATCATCAGTATATATTTTAATGAAGAGATCATTGAGAACCTAGATACTTAAAAAATATAGCTTAAGGACTTTTATTGTTAAAACAATTCATTTATATAACATGATGTTCAGTCGTCGGGTCAAAAGTCAAATTAACGGTTAGGATTTGACCCATATTAGTAAAAAATGGGGAAAAGAAATTAAAAAGAAAAAGAAAAAAGAAAAGAAAAGGACCTTCCATGCAAACTAGAATTCAATTGAATAAATTGGGACAATAATCTGCAGACAATTAATCTTGTATTTTGAAGTTAATTCAGCCTATTGTCGAATCACCTGCGTGTGATTTTTTGTGCTTGTTTTTCCTTTTGGTTACATGTAAAGAATTTTGAGTCATTTTAGTCGATACTAATGAAGTTCTATCTCACGACATGGACGTCGCATGCTTCGTACTTGCTTTACCTTCTACGTCCATATTATGTATGGCAAATTAGGCGATTGCATAAGGCCCTATAAAAAACGTTCCATCCTACCTAATATTGGAAAAATTACCCAAAATCCAACCTTTTAACTTCTCATCTCAATAATAGGATGATAAATTTACTCTTTAAAAAATTAGGTATACCCTACCCCCATTCAACCCACATATAGCCCAACAATAAACCAAACAATCCACAACACCCCGTTACGGCGTTACCACATACCCTTCATCACTCCTCCAAAAACCCTAAACCACATCCCATCCCCGGCACCGTCTTTTCGCTAATACCAACCACAACCAATCGCCGACCACACCACACAGTCTACACAATCCCCAGTCGAGAACCACCACTGCAACTGCCTCCACCACACCCTTCAACACCAACCGTCGCCACCGGTTAACCAGTGCATTGTCGTCGGTAGCTCCAAGTCGCCAACAAGCCACACAGCTACCACATTTCTCAGTCACACAACCACACCCAAAGTAGTACGCTGCCACCACACCCCTTCGATCCACAGACGGTTCCACACCCACCAACTCCACATTCCACACTCGATTCTACACCATAACCCACCAACCTAATCCTAATTCATTTTCCCAAACCCAAAGGTTCAATTCTCCGACTGTTGCTTTAATCTCCTCTCGCTGCTACTTCATTCCACTTCTCCGACTGCTTCATTCCACAGGTAAGCGGCGACTCTTCGAGGTGGTGGGTTCAGTGGTGTGGTGTGTGGTTTTGGTGCTTTTTGCGTGCCGCCTCTACTTTTCTTAGATTTGTGGTGCGGTGGATGTATGGTGGTGCATTGGATGTGGTTGTGGGATGTGGATCTAGTGACGCGGCGATTTGAGTGGTGCCGATGTAGGTGGCACTAGCGTTCGGGCGGTGTCAGTTGTGGAGTGGAGTGGCGGTGGCAACGATGGTGGTGGTGAGGTGACAGCGGCATTTGAGTGATGCCTGTGGTGGTAAAATGGTGGTGGAATAGTGAATGGGTAATTTGTGACCAACAACTATGTGGCCTAAAAAATGTGATTTGCGACTAAATTTGTACTTACCCAGAAATTTTATTTTTGTGATAGTGACTTTGTGTGATTTGTGATCATGACCATAAATTATGTGTAACTCGTGACCTTGACCTTATTAATTAAATTATTTAGCACTAAAACATCAATGTGCTAAATAACATTACCTCTGTAAAAAATACACAAGAATTAAATTTTGTTGATACATATGACTTCCGGTAGGTTATTATCGGTTGGTGGCGGCTAGCTTCACCGTTGATTTTGTCGTTGATAATTGTTGAACGGACACCTATTTCATTCGAATCATCGGTAGTGTTGAATTCCATGAGTGATCATTTGCTTCATTAATTATCATTATTATAATCGAAAAGGCTGGATCATTCCAGAGTTACTTGAACCACGTCTGTGGCGAATGTATGTATGTATGCATGCAAATTATTATTTAAGATGTATGTAAGTTGTGTGTTTTAATTGCTGGAGTGTTTTTTATGGAGACAGAGATGCAATTTAGATAGGATTTTAAATATAGTTCAATTGAAAATATACTTGTTTAGATTAGATTAGTTTTAATGATTCGATAAAGTTCTAACTTATTAGATATTCTTTTGATTTTTGCTTTCTTTGCTCTATATAAAGAGGACTTGTTCATTATTAGGTATCCTTGAACATACAAAATAAGTTCATTTTCTCTTGAAATCCCTTTTTTTTCGTTGTCTAATCGACGTTCTCCTTTGCTCTATATAAAGAAGGTTTTTTCATTGTAATAAATACCCTAAAATATATGAAATAAATTGATTTTCTCTTTTCCTAAATTCTCGCTCTCTCGCTCTCTTTTCCTTAAATCCCTTTTCCTTTCTCATTCATTTTTTTCTTCAATTGTTTGATGTCGATTTACCTTCATGGTGTTTAGGACATATGCATGCATGTTTATTAGTATAATGTACCTATGCTGTCTAACTATCTCTTTTCAGATTAAGGCTTAGTTAAGCCCAAGATTTTCTTTTCATACTGTTGTTGAATATTTCACCATAAACATTTCAGGTTTTCATTGTCAAACAGTGGGGCTGTGGGAAATATAATTTCTAGGATTTGGTTGAAGATTATGGTTTCACTATGAATGATGGATTAAGCCGAGAGAATTTAAGCAAGCGAGAATTGGAGAATGGTTTTATACCCAAATACAAGCACCGGAGAGTCTCTGCTTATCGGGATTTCCCCCCTAGGTGTGGCCGTAATGCTGCCCAAATGGATTTGCAACCTGATGAAAAAAGTAATAAAGAGGCCGAAGGTTATATGTTAAAGAGTTCACCACCGGGGTTGCCAGTCATGAATGGCAGTATTAAGCAAGGGACTTCCCCTAGGCCGAATGATAAATACTGTAAGCGGAGAGTATCTGCTCTTCGTGACTTCCCTCCTTTATGTGGAAGAAATGCGCCTCGGCAAACTGAAGAAGAGACACAAGGGAACACTTCTAGGAATGATGGCCCTGTTATGAAAATGGAGGCAACTAAAATAAGTGTGTTAGATGAGATGATGATGACTTTTCAAAAAGAGTGTTTGTATGGAGTCGAAAAGGTTGATGAGGAAACAGGATCAGCTGAGACGCTGAAGTATGGTATTGGAAGAGTTCCATCGGCAGAGCTCTTGATTGACAATATTAACCTTGGTGCTTCTCAAGAGACACTGAGGACTATTGCGGAAGGTGTGCCAATGAAACAGACATCGAATGGTTGTTTAGGAGATGATGATATTGAGAAAACCGAACTGGGAGGATCCATGCCTGGAGCAATGACCATACCCAAGTCAGTACTCGATGATCATGATGAGGATACTGAAGGGTCAGAGGAGAAGGAAATTGCTTCTTA
The DNA here is from genome assembly GCA_903798255.1 of Fraxinus quadrangulata. NCBI lineage: Eukaryota > Viridiplantae > Streptophyta > Magnoliopsida > Lamiales > Oleaceae > Fraxinus > Fraxinus quadrangulata. The sequence continues at coordinate 59,012 of CAIGRB010126645.1, read as the reverse complement.
CTCGGGGCGTGAAGATCATATGGAGGTTGTGCAGTGCCTGATGGCAGCACCTGATTGCCCTTATAGGCAGAAAAAGGTAGTCAGTTGGCAACAGAAGTATAAATCTATTGCGCGGAAAAGTTGTCTTAAAGAAGATAACTCAGGAAGGCCATCTAGGAAAAAGATGGTTCGTGTTTCTAGAGATTCAGATGGAAGTCCAAGTGCATTTTCAGTTGTGAAGGATGAGGAAGATTTCTGTGCAAATAATAAACTGCATGATTTTATCCTGTGTCTACCTGCTTATGGTCGTCGCAACAATTTCAGTCACGATGATGCTCGCAACAGAGTGATGGAGGCTCTTCGCTTGTTTCATGCTAATTGTAGAAAGCTATTGCAAGAAGAAGCAAAGTTTGAGCTAGACAAGAGAGGAAAGTCAAGACAGCTTGAAAGTTCACCCTTAAGGATCGATCTTCATGCAGCAAAGATCATCAAAGAGAAAAGAAAAGAAGTTGACATGGGAAAGCAATATTTGGGAGAAGTACCTGGAGTCCAAGTAGGTGACGAGTTCCAGTACCGGGTAGAGCTCACTATTGTCGGCATTCACCGCTCATATCAGGCTTGTATAGATTCCATGAAGCACAATGGACTATTAGTTGCGACTAGTATGGTTGTTTCTGGGGGTTATGCTGATGATAAGGAGAATGCTGATGTTTTGATATACTCCAGGCAAGGACCTCAAGATCACAAACTTGAAAGGGGATATTTGGCTTTAAGGAATAGCTTATCAACAAAGACTCCTATCCGTGTTATTCGTGGATGGAAAGAGACGACGGCTTCTGATTCTTCGGGTTCAAGAGCCAAGATAGTCTCGACATATGTTTATGATGGCCTCTACACCGTAGAAAAATATTGGACGAAAACAGGGCATCACGGTAAGCTAGTTTTTACGTTCGAGTTGCGGAGAAATCCCGATCAACCCGAGCTTGCTTGGAAAGAGTTGAAAAAGTCGAATAAGTACAGAGCTCGTTCGGGCATTTGTGTCAATGATATTTCGGGAGGGAAAGAGCCATTTCCTATACGTGTTGTGAATGTGATAGACATTGAAAACCCCCCACAATTCAACTACATAACCAAAATGATGTATCCTGATTGGTTTTCCCCTATTCCCCCTCAAGGTTGCAATTGTACAGGGAGATGCTCCGACTCGAAAAAATGCCTATGTACAGTAAAAAATGGTGGTGAAATCCCATTCAACCATAACGGAGCTATAGTCGAAGTGAGACCTCTTGTCTACGAGTGTGGTCCTTCTTGCAAATGTCCTCCTTCTTGCTATAACAGAGTAAGCCAACACGGGATCAAAATTCAGCTCGAAATCTTCAAGACAGAATCAAGAGGCTGGGGTGTAAGGTGCCCTACTTTTATTCCATCTGGAAGTTTTATATGTGAGTATGCAGGAGAGCTTCTTGACGATAAAGAAGCCGAACAAAGAATTGGCAATGACGAATATCTGTTTGATATTGGTCAGAATTATCATGATTCAGAAGAATCAGTAAATTTAATCGAATTTTGGGAAGAAGACGGCTTTACAATTGATGCAGCCCAGTACGGGAACATCGGAAGGTTTATCAATCACAGCTGTTCACCAAACATTTACGCGCAGAATGTGATCTATGATCACGATGACAAAAGAACGCCCCATGTAATGCTTTTTGCGGCCGAGGACATCCCTCCCTTGCAGGAACTGACTTACCATTACAATTATTCGCTGGATCAGGTTCTTGATTCCAATGGAAATATTAAGATTAAGAGATGTTATTGTGGCACTGCAGAATGTAGTGGCAGGATGTATTAAGCTGTGGGATGCTTAAATTTTTTTGGTGATCTATAATAGTAATTTGGGTGTGTGGAGTTCAAATTATGGTATATTTATGTCTCACACCTTGTTAAGAGATGTTTTTGTGGGGGTATTAACTCAGATTTGGACGCTCGAGTAGAGTTTGGAGTTCTTTTATTCCTTTGGAGAACTTTTACAGGATAGTTTGTTCTCCATTTTTTTGAAAAATAGGTTGTCTTAAGAATTTGAGGATGTGATATGGTGCGATATGAAGTATAGATCGCACAAGTAAATGAGCAAGAACAAGATTTAAAAGAAAAGCAAACAAGAAGATGAAATTGGCAGAGGAATCGANTGGATAGTTTGTTCTCCATTTTTTTGAAAAATAGGTTGTCTTAAGAATTTGTGGATGTGATATGGCGCGATGTGAAGTATAGATCGCACAAATAAATGAGCAAGAACAAGATTTAAAAGAAAAGCAAACAAGAAGATGAAATTGGCAGAGAAATCGAATATTTTATTGACAACTAATAGAGAGAAAAATGTAACTTTTGAAATTTAAGGTCTAGGAAATTGAATGAAGAGCCTATTATTTATAGGAGATATATTCAAACCCTAGGTTAACTTAAATTATGAAAACTAGGTTAAAAATTGCGTAAAATCGAAAAATAAGGAAAAAGATTTGTGACCCGTCCAGCGAGTGAGAGCTTGTCGCTTGAGCTACAGTTCAGCGACAGACGAGCGAGAAGCTTCATGTTCCAATTATGCTTCTCTTGCTCGAGCGTCCGTTCAGCGTCGTCAATTCGCCTTTTTTTCCTTCTTTAACCCTATTTTGACATCTTCAAACCCAATACCCCACAACGCGAAACCCTATATCCAATTTGGACCAGATTTGGGTCACAAAACCCAATATTTTGTAATGATTTTTTTGAAGATGTAGACATGTAGCTAAAAAGTAGAGAAAAATTCTGAATTTATGTATAAATTTAGTCCCCTGTTTGACGTCTATTTTAATGGGTTTTTTTGAAAAAAAATAATTTTTGGAATAATGATTTTTGAGAGAATGTAATTAAAAAGTAGGAAAAAATTTTAGATTTATTTGCAAAATATTTTATTGTTTGAATGTGATTGAAAATGAGTTTGATAAAAAAAAAAGAGTTGATTTAATGGATGTTAAACAATGACTTATTTATTGGGAGAACGTGCGATCGAAAATGTATTTGGGAAAAAATGAGATTCCGTTTGATTTGTGTTTCAGTTTTCGTTTTAAGTTTATTTTGAGTTTTCTATTTTTGGGGTCTATTTTAAGATTATTAAAACGCGTTTGGTTTGTCTTTTTAAATAAATATTTATCAAAATAGAAAAGTAGAAAACACATTTGGTTTAAAATTTTGAAAATTATTTTATGACATTTTATTCCATGAATTTTGATTAATCAGTAAAAATAAAATATTTTAAAATTGATGAATCTTATAATATTTTTTCTTACTACCAAAGTAAAATAAAAATTAATGACGTGAATCGAGAATATTTTTATTTGTGTTTATTTATTTTTTTTTTTAGAATTTTTATGTAAATAATTATTGAGAGCTTAACTATTTTTATTTTTCTAGAATTTATATACATATATTTCTTCAGAATTTTTATTTTATACTTTTCAGAATTTTAGACTTTATATTTTGTCAATAATTTTATTATTTTAGAATCTATCAATTTTATTTTTTATTTTCTTTTTGGAATTTTCTTTTTTAGAATTTTATAAAAAGCTTGTTTTTCACGTTTTCAGCATATTTTTTTTTTTTAAATTTTCACTGAAAACACTGAAAACATCAAAAAATGAGTTTTTATTTTTATGCTATAAGTTTAACCTTGTTTTCAAAATGCATTTTAGAATTACTTATAGAAGAGACTGCATTTTTCTTACAAGCTGAGATAACATCAGTATTGTATATAAAGCCCCTGTTTGATACCAATTTTTTTTCTTATTCTACTTCTCATTTTTTTTTACATTTCTTCATTTCAACTACACATTCTATCAATAAAATAATATTACATATAAATTCAAAAATTCTCCTTACTTTTTAACAACACAATCTTTCATCAATCACTATCTCAAAAATTATTTTTCAAACAAAATGGATGTCAAATAGGCGCAAAACGTTTTCATTTTTTATATTTCTCTGTTAAATATTATCTATAAATCTCATAATAAATACCTAAACATTTATGATGAACTTCGATGGGAGTTTTCCTTCAAACAATAATACGTTGATATAGTTGCAGCTCTCTCGTTCGAGAGATTCTACTTCATCAATCAACTGAGCTTAAGATGAAGTCAAGATATCGACGCATCACTCATACATGATATGTAAAAAATAATCTGAGTCTTAGCTACCACTTGTAGAATGGAAGCTTATCCTCGACTTGCTTTTATTTTTTATTTTCTTTTTGGAATTTTCTTTTTTAAAATTTTATAAAAAGCTTGTTTTTCATGTTTTCGGCATTTTTTTCTAAAATTTTCACTGAAAACACTGAAAACGTAAAAAATGACTTTATTTTTATGCTATAAGTTTAACCTTATTTTCAAAATGCATTTCAGAATTACTTATAGAAGAGACTGCTTTTTGCTTACAAACTGAGATAACATTATTATTGTATATAAAGCCCGTTTGATGTCCATTTTTTTTCTCATTCTACTTCTCATTTTTTTTTATCTTTCTTCATTTCAATTAAACATTCTATCAATAAAATAATATTACACATAAACTCAAAAATTCTCCTTACTTTTTAACCACACAATCTTCCATCAATCAATATCCCAAAAATTATTTTTCAAACAAAATGGATGTCAAATAGGCGCAAAAGGTTTTCAATTTTTTATACGTCTCACTGTTAAATATTATCTATAAATCTCATAATAAATACCTAAATATTTATGATGAACTTCAATGGGAGTTATCCTTCAAACAATAATACGTTGATATAGTTGCAGCTCTCGTTTGAGAGATTCTACTTCATCAATCAACTGAGCTTAAGATGAAGTCAAGACATCGACGCATCACTCATACATGATATGTAAAAAATAATTTGAGTCTTAGCTACCGCTTGTTGAATGAAAGCTTATCCTCGACTTGCTTTTATTTTATAAAATTTTATATGGTTAATTCAAAAAAAAGGGACGTTTTACCAACAAATTAAAATTTAAACAATCACATTCTAATCAAGGCATAATAGAGAAAGAGAGAGATAAGTACCGTATATTCTTAAAACCTTTCACATTAAATTCAGTAGAAGGCTTATACATAAACTCCAGTGAAGATATAGGTTACTGTTATATCACCGCATAAAAATTCTAGTGATATATCAAGGAAGTTAGAATTACTTGTGTCAAAGCTCGCTAATGGGGTACATTAAGCACTACAACCATGAGACAAAACACAATCAACATATGGATCATGCACACCATGATCATCAAAGGCCGCCAAAAGATGCACACACAGTTCTCATGGATACAAGGTCGGGGATATATACTTATGTTGAGGTTTCATTAATCATAGGCATATGTCCTAAGACACTGCAACCACAGCATCCTATGTATCGATGAACAAGGTGGTCTCAAAATTTTCTTCAAAGCTGTTCAAATTGTGAGAGTTTTCCGGAGGAATATTGTTGGTTTTCTCCATCTCCTCATCAAGCAAAATCTCCTGCGAGCGGCAACTCCAACTGCAAAATGCTTTCTCACCCCTGTCAAGACATCAAATGACCAAGAACAAATTAAAACCTTACGATGTAGGAGTACTTCACGCACATGTAGCAGGAAACGATTGGGGAAAATTGCACCAGTGTTCCCCAATTTATTGCTTGAGTAGCAAGCTGGTCTCAACCATTTAAAAGAGAGAGAGTCTTGCACAATTAGTCTCCGAAAACGGAAACCATCCAAATCCCTGCTTAATTGTCATGTGGCCCTCACGGAAAAACACTTTGCTTCAAATTTCAGGGCATTGACCCAAATTGGGAAAAAAAAGCATAGACATGTAGTAAAGCTAGACACATGAAGGCCATATGACGATTTTCACATAAGTTTGAACGATTTTTGTTGTTGGAGACGATTGTGCAAATTTTGAGTGCTATTTTCTCATGAGATTAATGTAAGTATCTAGAAAGAAAAGAAGAAAGGATTCTCGTGGCAAACCTATACATGTAGATATCTTCTCCATCCAATTTCTTCTTGCAAGAGTAACAAAATTTTAAGAAATCAATAGGTGGATAAGCAGCAATAAAATCGGAGAGTTCTGCCGCCCGCGGCAATGCAATTTCCTCTTTGTTTTCCATGAAAAAAGTGGTTACTTCATTGTTGTGACATTCCAAAACACAATCACCAAATATATGTGTAACTTTTGGATTGGGGCCATGCGTTCTCACACACGTATAGTCCTCAGAAAGCTCAATCTCACTTGGCGGGATATTTCCAATTAAACCAGTTCCGGATCCAGTGGATTCTGGAATTGAACTAAGGTTTTTCTGAGATGAATTGCCTAACTTAAAGCTTCCTCCAAGAACTCCTGATTGTGAAGGCATTGGCCTCGTTGAGTTCTTGGAATTGAAATCACCACATCGCTGGTCAGGCTTAGGGATAGCAAAAGTGGCTAAATGTGAAAAAGACCTTCCAGAATCTAATGAAAAAGAGCGGAAATTTCCACCAGATTCCTCTTCAAATGGGGCTTCTCCAATTCCAAACAGGACATTAGAATTCCCCTTTTGAAGATTTGATGGTTTACCTTGGGTACAAGGAAAAATTGCAACGTTTGAAGGCAGTGATTTTGGTGCCTCAAAAGAATCATTGTGGCTTCGAAAATTTGGACATTTTATCCTCATTTGTGGTCCAATGAGAATATTTCTACTGTTGGACAATCGGAGAACCTTCTCCGAATGTTTACTTTCATTTTCGAGACAATCAATAATGCTTAAGCCCACTTTACTACAATCCCATCTCTTCTGATGCCCCTCATTTGATAATCTTGGGGACCTAAATGGATTGCCGAAATTCGAAAACAACTTAAAATCTAAAGGAGAAGTAGGGCTTCTAACTGAATCAGATTCCGAGTTCTTGGGGTTGAACCCCACAAATAGATGAGGAGCATTAAGAAAGGGATTATTTCTGGTTTTCAGCCCTAAAATATCAGTGTGATAATAAGGCTCTGAAACAGCATCAAACATCAATTGATCCATCAGTTGATTCTTCTGGTTTGATCTGCTCCTTTTCCTCAGCATTATCTTAAAATCTCAAAATCTTTGAAATACGCAAAAGACCTGTCTAATATATTTAAACAAAAAAATCTATCAATAATAATAACATTTATGAATTTATAAGAGCATAAAAAGACAGCAAGATTCTTAGCAGTCTCAGTTTGGTAAAGGCATAAATGGTTTATAAAGAGGAATGGTAAGAGGAATCGTAACTTATGAATGGGTGGTTGAAATTTGACTTTGACTCAATTTAAAAATCATTTATAAATTTGTATTCCAACGGAGGCTAAGTCAAGATTAAGCAGATTTAGGAAATAAAAAATAAAAAAAAAATTGCAGTTTCTTTTCTCTTGATTATAACTTAAAAAATCAAGATTTCCATAATAAAAATATAAAAGAAAATGAGGACCAAATGACAGCAAGAAAGTTGAAAACCATGAACTCCAAGAAACTCAATACAATCAAAATAAAGTGATGACGGTAAACATTAAAATAAAGAATCAAATTGCAGTTTGTTATCCCTCGAGGACAAATTAAAAAGCAAGATTTCAGTGATATATTAAAGAAAAGTCAATAATTACATTTACTATGTTAATAAGCATGCGATAAAATGAGGACAAAATGACAGCAGGAAAGTTAAATACTATGAGCTGCAAGAAAAAATAAGTGCCGACAGTAGAAAGAAAGTCTTTTTTCCTTTCTTGATTATTATATATTAAAAAACAGGATTTCTATAATGGTATGATCGAAGAATATCTGTCAGAGAAAATCAATTAAGAGATAGCATTCAAACATCAAAGAAAAAAAATTACCCAAATGCCAGATTTCAAACAAGACAATGCTGTGATCATGATTACCCAAAACAAAGAAAAACAAAGCCTTTTAATTTTATATAAATCTATTTGATAAATATATAACCAAATAGCAATTACCCAGATGACAAATGGATAATAGCAAATAAAAACTGTATATCAGTAAAAAACTCTCCTCTCTGAAGTCTCAAAAACAATCAAGAAAATAATACATTGCGTTCATACCCAATACATGAGCCATGTGATTCAAATGAATAAAATGGATGAAATCTTAGAAATATATAAGCAAACATAGATATAGATATATAAATGTTTGGGAAAACCCACCTGGTTTTTCCCACTGCAAACTTCAGGGAAATCGAGTTTGAGAGAAGACCCACCCAAATGCAGTAAAAAGAAGAGAGAAAGTCCCTCACCGACCCCCACAGTTTCTCTGTGTATGTGTGAAACTTGTGCAGTACTACACCTCTGAGTTGCATCGAAATCAGAGAGCTGTGAGCTTCTCAAGTACTACACCTCTCTTTATTTTTCTTTGCCATTTATGTATTTACACATGTCAGTTGGCATATGGATTTCGAGCAAATAACAGAGGTACCCCTAAAATTACTGAATATTACAGGCACGCCCTTTTTCTTTTTAAAAATTACAGAAATATCCCCCAAAAAGTTTGTTTTCTTCTCCTAATAAGCCAAAAATAATTGAAAACTTCCAATTTTTAGCATTTAGCTTTTTTATTATAATCGAAATTGTCATTAAACGATATTTTTCTATTTTCTTTCTCGTTTTGATTTTTTCCATTTTTTTTGATTAAAATGGAAGCTTCGATTTATAATTTGAAAATTTTGTATGGTAAAACAAGGCTAACATCTAAAATTTTGATTTAGAAATAAAAATTTCTTTTTTTTGTTAAACTAAAAGCTTAATTTCCCATTTAGGTAAGGATAATTTTTTCATTACAAATATTTTTCTAACAAATTTCGAAATCAGTTTTTCTATTAATCATAATTAAAGTATAATTTTAATACATTTCAATCTTTTCTTTTCAATCATACATTCTCTAATAAAATAATATTACATATAAGTAAAAAAAATTCTTTATTTTTAACCACACATTCTTTCAAAAATTACAATTTCAAAATACGTTATTTCTAAAATTTCATTATAGTGGGGGCCAAACAAGGCTATATAAAATGTAAATAAATAGTACTAGCCAAAAAGTTCACGACTAACAAAATAATAATAGTTTTTGATATCATTATTCATTCAAAAATGTTTTGTTAAATATATTTATCGATAAAATTTCCTATCAATAATAAAGTAATAAAAATATAAACATAATAATATTTTTTTGAAAATCTAAAAATATTCAAATAAAAGTTCAAAAAGTAATGTGAACTATTCGCCCCTAACCTTTAAAGTAGTGGACCTATCCAACTATTTTATTGTTAAATTTTGGTCCTCAACCTTTAAAAAATAGCAAACTTTATCAACACGGACGATATCTATCTATTTTACGCGTTAAATTCAGTTGTGCGACCTACGTATGTGTTTTAATGAAAGAAAGAATGCTCCAATCACTATTACCCATGAAAAGAGAGAACGAATTCACTTATTTCGCAAATGGCCATTGCGAACAAACAAAGGAAGAAATATAGAGGGTGTTTGATACCCACTTTTTGGATAATAGAATTTTTGGAATAGTGGTTTATGGGAGAATGTGTGGTGAAAAAGTTATGAAAAGTTTTAGATTGTGTGTAATATTATTTTATTGAAAAAATGTGTAATTGAAATGAAGAAAGAGAAAAAAAATGAAAATGAGATGAGAATGGGTGTCAAACAGGGGCATATTGTGCCCATGTTGCATGGAAATTAAAATCAAGATTTTAATCTAAATTAAGTCAACAATTAATATTAATCATACATTTCATGGGATTCACAACTTTTCAACATCGCATTTAATCAATTTCTATCAAAATTTACTAAAAAATTGATTTAAATTCTCATCAAACATGGGTTGTATATCATTGAAATAGTTAGAGAGGAACAATAGCTATCCCATAAAATATCTAAAAAATAGTTAGCCCCTATTTGACAAACATTAAGAAGAGTTTTTTTATTTTTTGTTTTTTATTTTAAGAATGAGGTTTGGAATAGTAATTTTTATTTTTTATTTTTAAAGAATGTATGTTATATGTTTAAAATGTAGGAAAAAAATTATGTTTACGTGCAAATATTTATTGTATGAATGTTTGATTGAAAATGAGTTTGAAAAAAAATTAAGAAATTGATGACAAACAAGGGCTTAATAGTATGCGTAGTGCTATTTAGTATCATTGGTGCTTAGCATCCGTCTAGGTGACAATTAAATATCATTAAATGATAAATTCATTTAATTGCAAAGTAAAAACATCAATTTATTTGCACAAGTATGGACACCTGAATGATACTCTAAAATCACGAGTGGTAAATAACATTATTCTAATAGCAATTATGAATGTAAGCTTAAAGTTAATAATTAACTTTATATCTTTAACTAAGCTTTCATGGCCATTATAAAGAAAAATTAGGGAGAATGCAAGGTTAAAATTTAGAAAAAAAAAATTAAATTTACATGCAAAATATTTTAGCCCATGTTTGATGGTCAATATTTTGAAAAATAAAGTTTTGAATGGTGATTTTTTTGGAGAATGTGTAGTTAAAAATTTTAAAAAATTTAAATTTACGTGCAAATATTTTATTGTGTAAACGTGTGATTAAAAATGAGTATGAGAATGAAAAAAATTTGTTATAAAGAGAGACAAATAGAGGCTTATTGTGTAAATGTGCGGTTGTAGATAAGTTTGAGAAATAAAGAGTTTTGAAATAAAAATAGTTAACTAGAGGCTAAATTTTGTAAATTATGCCATTATTCTAAAATACATTCTTTCAATTAAAGTCAACAATTAAATTTTAATAATATATGTTATGAAATCTACAACTTTTTAACCACACTTTCAATCAACTTAAATCGAAATATATTAATAATTTAATTTTTATCTAAACCTAGTTCGAATCTTTACATTTTGATCAATATTTAGCTTTTGTAATTTTAATTTAAGTTAAAGTTAACAATTAATTTTAATCTCACATTTTATTGGACTCGTAATTTTTCGACCACACATTTAATTAACTTTTATTAAAATTTGCTAAAAATCCAATCTTATACCTCACCCCACAAGCGAACCGAGTTACAAGCATGAGCTAAGTTGATCTGCAAAACATTTGTTCAAGCTTGTTGGCTCGTAAAAATTGGTTCGCAAGCCAATCAAGCTAGCTTGCTCGTTCACGAGCTTGTTTGCTTAACTCGTCTCATTAAGGGACGAGCTGAGGGAAAGAGCCGAACCCAAATTTGACGAAAAAAATCGACTAGTATGATCGATCAAGTCGAGATTAATGATGAATACTGAACAATTTGATGCGATTCATTTATCACCTCTACTCGGTTGTTGGGGAGGTGAGTGAGTTCTCCTTTTACTCACTTTCTCAGGTACGGAACTGTCCTTTACTTTGTAGTTTCCCGGTGGCGAAGTTTTCTTGTAATTGGCTCCCATGGACACGTGTACGTGATTCGATGCAATTCCCGGAGCAATCCAACGGCTATAAATTCAGAATTCATCTCTTACGGTCAGTCAATCCAACAGTCAATAATTTCTGAAAAGTTGTGTAAGAATTATAGAAGTCCTGCAAATGTCAGTGGGGTCCACCACACGTCTGAATACCACGTGTCGGAATTTTTCTTTTTTCACTACGAAGAGGGAATCCAATGTATTTTAATCCAACTATGTCATGTTTGGTTCCCTTTATTTTAAAAACTTTTAATTTTCATACTAATTTTCATTAAAATATTTTACATATAAATTTTTTAAAAAAATTCTATATTTTAATCAACATTTTTCAAAAAATTATTATTTATCATTTTTTCTCAATAATGACCAGCAATCGGGGAAATATTATGCCAATGTTCCAATTATTTAAAGTTTATTTTTTTTCTTAACTCATTACAATTATTTAATCTTTCAAAAAAAAAATTATGACCTAGCCTCTATATGATATCAATTTAATATATATTTTTATCAAAGTAAATAACTAATTTTAACCACATATTTCATGAGTTCCATCACTTTTCAACCATACATTGCATAAACCACACATTCCATCAACTTTTGGAGAATGTGTGATTAAAATGTAGGAAAAATTGGGTTTATGTGTAGAATATTTTTCTTGAGTGAATGTCTGATTGAAAAATGAGTATGTAAAGAAGTTCTCAAACAGGAGCGTAGATTGAAATTTTTTAATATTATTTAATTAAATATTAATAAACGATATCGTTATTGTGGTCATTGATTGTCGATTGTCAATGACCGTCCTAGCTCACCAACATTCTTAGATTTGTTACTAAGCGCTCTGCAAAAGCAATTGCAGAACACTGTATCCAAGTCCATGTTTAGTCATTTTCTGTTTAAGGCGGGACGAAAGGGCCAAAATTATCTTAGAGAATTTTACCTTTTATGTTTGAAAAGAAAATTAAGTATGTTCAGTTCACGGAGGAATTAACAGGAAATTGATGGAATGACGATTTTCACAATGAAATATGTAATTAGGGATGAAAATGTCAAAAATGAAATGTATTGACGTTTTGTACAATAATATTGAAATGTATAAACATCTTGTGCTCATAACCCTTTATTTTATTCCATTAGTATCGTGTATGAATACTAGGTGTACAATGTCAAAAATATATTCATATACATACAAGTTCGATGTTGAGACAACAGTATTTGCGATATGAAAATCCATAAATTTCGAAAAAGTGAAATTATAAAATAAGAAGGGTTTGAGCAGTCCAAAGAAGCAAGACTTGCTTGACTCGGCTCATTATCGGTGCAACGACGTAGTATATTATACTGAACTCAAAAGCAGTTAATATCGATCCAACACAGGACGACACTTCATGCTTTAGATTTGTATATATGAGACCATAGAAGACAAAAGCTGCTGGGGAGTGTCGAAAGCCAAATTATGAATGGCAGTGAACATTAGTGGAAGAGCGAATCCCGTACTGTTGGATTTTTGTACCAAAATATATTCCAATATGAGATTTGTGTTTATTGTGCCAGACAAGGACTATCAGTGACTTATCACTATTTCAAATATTCAATTAACTTTTGTGTATGCTTTTAAAATTGATTTTGTCAAATCCCTTAATTTTCACTTTGAATTTTCAACAATGGTATATTTTTATAATAGCCTTTTAAATGGTAAAAGATAAAAATACCCTTAAATAAACAACACAATTATAAAAAATTGTTTTATTTAAAAGACAACTACCTTTTTAGTTAACATGTAAAAACCAAACACTTCCTACTTAAAATTTCAAAACAAGCTAACATTTTTTAATCAGTTTATTCCAACACAATTTTTTTTTTTCATTTTTCATCTGCTCCAACCTCAAAATCTCAAAAATTGATCAAAACTTGAACAAGAAATTTCTTTTTAACATATATCGCTTCGAATCAGTAAGTATATTTATGTATGTTTAATTTAATTTCTTTTTTGTTAAACTACTATATGTTTTTGCAACCTCATCTTGAAGGTCTGCTATATGGTCTCGTACCACTGCAATATCGTGACATAAATCTGATACCTCGTCGCATCGCTCATACCTCCTCTCAACGCGCCTACCTCCTTTGCTATAAATTCAGTCAGACAGACATACAGATCATCGAAATAATGACTCTGCCTTTGTGTAGAAGATCCACAAGGAAGGTGTCTGGATAGAGGAAAATGAGATCTTATCGAGGAGGCGATCGTCGATCAAATGGATCGCGCTTCTACACAAATAACAACATTGAAAATTATTAACTTAATTAAAATAGGCTAACTCATACAAAACGGTAATCAATAAATTATATTCAATTCACATATCCAATCTCCAAGATGAAATCAGACATTTAGTCGTGATGAGTATATTGAACAGTGTTAACCTATGGTTGACGTCTCGTTTTAATTATTACAAACAAATTGTGTTTATTTCTAACAAATTGATTTCGCGTGTCTATAGTGATTATTGCATATTAATAAAATTGAAGACACGAGATTCGAGACGATATCAATTTGCATGCGACGATCAAATTTGAACTTAAAGATTCTCAAAAGACGCAAATCAAGATACAACTCGAAGAGAACAAGAACAAAAATTTTGAAGATTATAACTTAGAAATTGCTTATCGAAACTTAAATATAAATGTATTAACTCATCGATTCTTAATAAGTGCATAATGTTCAAACTATATTTCATAATTCATCACTTGCATAAAAACGTTTTAGAAATGAATATGATTTTGGAAAATAAACATACTTTGATATAGAAAATTAATTTCCAAAATCTATATACTTCGGTCGATCGAAGTATAAACCAGTCGACCGAAAGATGCTACTTACTGTATTTTACAGCTTCTCACCGTATTTACAGTATTTACCGATTTCCTCACCGGTCGACCAAACTCTATCGGTCGATTGATCCGCTCGATCGAAGTGTCAGCTGAAACTCCAACTGTTTGAATTTTACAACGATTATATTCACACTTCGATCGACTGATTCTCAATCTTTTGGTCTATAAATATCCATCTCTTTTGCATTCAATTCCAACAACTCACAAGAGATTTTATTTATTGAACATCATTGAGTTTACTTGATTCTACATTCTATTTCATTTATTACGAAAGAATTTTTTGATTCATCAAACTATTTTTTATCTATTTCATCGAGAATTTTATATTGCAAGAAAATTTCTCAATGGCATCTAATCTTTATTCTTGATAGAAGTTTTCTTTGCCCACACTCATATTGAAGTGTAAATCTATCTTCATACTTAAATTGTATTATTTGTTAAGAGAGATCATTGGTTGAAGATTTTGATACAAAGATACAAACTATTTCATTGTCCACCATTTATCAAAGTTTACAACATTAACACTTGAGCTTTACTACAAATTGTAAAATTATCATTTCTATTTTGATGATTTCGAGAGCCTTGTGAAAATTCGATTGTTGTTAAGGATATGTGCTCCTTATTGTAAGTCACTTAAGGATATGTGCTCCTTACTGTAAGTCACTCATTGTAAGTCACTTAAGGATCGGTACTCCTTATTTGTAAGTTACAGTTATAGTGCATTTGGCCTTACTCATAACGGAGAGCTTGGTAACGGGGACATAGATCATTGCATTGGATCGAACCCCATTAAATTCGCTTGTTATCTTTACTTCATTGCACTTTACTTTACATTGCCATTTATATAGTGCTATATTTATACTTGAATTAAGTTATCGAATTTGCATAGTTATCTCTTTTATTACACTTTGCATTTGTTTCTTGTATATTAAATAGTTTTGAGATTAACCGTCGAAAAAGTTTCAAAAACCAATTCACCCCTCTTGGTTAGTTATTCTTGGGCTAACAAACGGCTAAGTACAAAATCTCGACCCTTCTCCTCCGTTGAGGGCGTCTACTCAATTAGGATTTCAAACTGACATAATGACTTTTCAATTAATTAATGATCATGTGATGAAATTCTTAAACGACATACAATATAAATTGCAAATGTATAATACTCACCAGAGCGTCGTCGATGATAGCTGATAACTGTTTGCCAAATGGATATTTGTCTGCTCGAAATGCTCGCTAATGATGCATCCGATGGTAGAGTGTCTTATCTTGCCTTGCAAACCGGGTACCCAAGAAGGGGACAGTTTTATATGCTTTGATCTGCAACACATGCAATTATTATATATAAATTTAGTATAAAAATATATTTTAACATTTATTATATTAAACATTTACCTGCACTGCTGGAACAATCTATAAGTATCGTACTTACGTATGGACCCCTTGGGCTTCGAGTGCGGTCTGGTGAAAATGTGTCAGGTGTCCTCAAAAAATCTCTGGCCCTACAAATAGTTGTTGGAGGCATTGATGTCGTCAACAACTTCCAAATGGAAAAGGTTGATCGCGGTCTTTTTGTAATGACACCTCATCACGCTCTCAAAGATGTAGACCAATCCTTACTTCAATTTGTCCAACATTTGGTCTCACTCCCTGATTGTGCCAATCAACTGCGGTAGAAGTTGATACTTGGAGTATCGTCAGTAGCTATCTCGTCGCCCATAATCTTTAGTCCAGTCATCAAAGTAAACTTAAATATGGAGAAAGTAACAACTTTGCCCTCGAGGTCGAAGTGAAGGGTATCGCCTCGACTGGTCTAAGCAACCGACTTAGTAATATAAACAATCTGTCTAAAGTATTGCACCTCTCTCGACTGATATAGAGGCCACATGAAGAATTGGCATATCATAGATGCATGCTGATCATCCAGCAACTTCAATACAGTAGTGAAACTATCAAAGTTGATATTTCAAGTACATTTTCTCGCCATCATGTCTTAACTCGCATCTAGATGGCTCTCTATCCTACAAATATTCAAATATTAGAACATTCAACAAAAATATAATAGAATAAAGCATAATCTAAAAAAAAATAAGATTTCCGAATTAAAGAAAAAAATAAAAATAAACTAAAGAAAATAATAAGAAGTATAAAATTAAGAATTTAAAAAAATTTAAATTGATAGAAACATTATTTATAATATGAAGAAAACAATTAATAAATTTTAAAACTATTTCGAAAAAAAAAATTATCATAAAAAAAAAATTAAATAAAATGATATTATAAAAATTAAATAAAGAATATAAATATTATTTACGTAAAATTG
>CAIGRB010126645.1:31289-42118 GCA_903798255.1 Fraxinus quadrangulata | reverse complement strand
AATATAAATATTATTTAATTAAAATTGAAAAAATTAAATTGTATTATATACAGAAAATGATTAAAAATAATTTTAAATTGAAAATAAAATGATGAAAAAACAAGCGAGGAAAAAAAATCGGTTAACTAGGCCGACTGTTAAAACAATCGGCCCAACCGACTGTAATCACAAAGTGGCCCGACAGACTATTTTGTAGCCAAAAATGGAGAAAAATCATCTTTATCGAGAAAAAGGTTCCAAATTCCAAAACAAACACATAAATCACCACTATACCCAACAATTTACCTAAATAATTCTCTCCACTTAAATACTTGGTTGAAGATGATGATATTTTTGGATTTAGATTTTTAACTTAATCATTTTAGATTTGAACTTTTTTTCTTTTAATAGTTAAAGGTCATTGTAAAAAATATGAACGAATCAATCAGTCATTTTCTTGTATGTTCTCCACTTTTGTTGGGATTAACATTATTTATTTTTAATTTTCATATTCCACTATTTTATTTGGGCATGTCATGTCACAAGAAACGAAATATTCCATTGAATAAAATAATTCCTCGTTCGTAATGATCATCTCTATTATAAAACTAGCCCTCCAATCACATAAATAAAGTAGTTTTTCTTTTTCATATAAATCATAATTACGACGACTTCACTTTAGACCATAACTTTACAAGCAATGTATTTAAAGAAAGAAGTTTTAAACGGCAACACTTCTAGAATTGAGAAAATGACTCGATGAGGTGATACTAACAATGCTCAAGTCATAATTTTTTTAATGAATATAACCGTTGATAATGCATTAAATTGTTTTAAATACAAATTCTAAAATTAACGATTCACTGATTCATACTATAATTCGACTACAAACTTATTGACTTGAAGTCCTATGAGCTCCTTGAATTAGGAAGGGGCTCTTAAAAGACCTCTCCAATGAGGATTCAGAGTTCTCACTGTTCTAAAACGTAAGTGTAATCTTAAGTCGATCATGACATTGATTTATTGGATTCCATCCACAAGAACATTTCCTTCCCTTTCACATTGATTTTTTTCGAGCCTAAAACACATTTTAGGAATGACAAAAATTTTCGCCCCTAACCCGTTGCCCCACCCCACCCCAAATAGTAAATAGGGTAGGGGATGGTACCCCGCACAAATTTTTTCGAACACGTCCTGAATCTTTTTATTTTTTTCAAATAATATTAAAATTAAAATTAAATGGGTAGTTTAAAAATCTCGCTATCATCTCTAACTCCTTCCATGGATTCAATAGAGATAAATTGCTCATTGACGGTGGCCCATATCTCTAGGTCGCTCCAGACTACTAGAACTGAGTGTACTTCTATAATGAAAATTTGTCGAAGCATGTAGAACTTAAGGTACTAGATGGAGTTGAACATACCTCATGTTAAATTCTTTTAAAGATCGAGGTCTAGTCATTTCCACGTATTATATAGAAACTGGCACTTGCATTTTATTCTTCAATAGGAATACAATCCCATGTCAAGTGTTCCAAGTTTCAGCATAAAATTCCTCTATGAAGAATCATAATTCTGAGTGAACCAAAAAATTCTCCATTTGCCTCGAGTGTTATACTGAGTTGGGGCATGTCTGTTGAAGAAAATTCGAGCTGTGATATCTTCTGTCAATATGTACAAAACCATGGAGACATCAGTTAGATTCTCCATATATCATCGAAAAAATGTCTGAACCCTTGCTTTGCTCTTCGGTATGGTTGATCAGAGACACAAGAACCCTAGACAAAAGCAGCCATTATCTCCACCTTTCTGGAGATGATCCTCATCACAGACGGGATGACTTGGAAAGGGTTACTTTCAGTTTATGAGCTGTGGTGACGCCAGTTTTCAAAGGAGAAG
The DNA here is from genome assembly GCA_903798255.1 of Fraxinus quadrangulata. NCBI lineage: Eukaryota > Viridiplantae > Streptophyta > Magnoliopsida > Lamiales > Oleaceae > Fraxinus > Fraxinus quadrangulata. The sequence goes on along the minus strand of CAIGRB010126645.1, from coordinate 40,241 downwards.
TAAAATGTAAAGACTATTTGTTTTGTAGTGCTAAGTTAGTGCTTAACTTGTGGGCTTATAGAACCACTTGAGCACTCTCCCCTTACCATCCGATTTTAAGGTTCCAATTGTAACAAGGCAAACGATAAAAACGACTAATACTCTATTGAAATGCAAACCAACCTTGATCCTCAAACATAGTTTCAATCAGATCACTTCCTCTGGTCTGATCCAAAGCCAGTAACTGCAATATTTGATATACATCTTTGGAGAATGTCTTCGAATCATCACCTGATACAAATTCCTGAACCACATTGTTAACCTCAATCAAACTGCAACCTGGTGTTTTCTTCATGCTTTTTCTTCTAATGAATTTCCTCATTCTTGAAACACCATCCCATTTTCCAAGATCTGCATAAATATTTGCAAGTAAAACAAAGTTCCCTGTGTCTTCGGGTTCAAGCTCTAAGAGATTTTCCATTGCAATAACTGCAATCTCGAGACGACGGTGAGTTCTGCAGGAACTCAATAAAGAACCCCATATTGCTGCATCTGGCTTCATAGGCATGCTCTTTACAAGTTCAAGAGCTCGATCGAGATGCCCTGTACGCCCAAGAAGATCGACCAAACAGCTATAATGCTCAACACCTGGCTCAATATTATAATCATCCCTCATCGAGTCGAAGTACTTCAGTCCCTTGTTGAGTAAACCTGCATGTCCACAAGCTGATAAAAGGCCAACAAAAGTGATCTCATTTGGTTCAACGTTTTTCCTCTGCATTGCCAGAAACAATTCAATGGCTTCGAGGGCTCTCCCATGATTTGCTAACCCAGCAATCATAGTACTCCACGAGATCACATCCTTCTCTGGCATCTGACTAAACAACTGCCAAGCTTGGTTCACACTCCCACATTTTGCATACATTTCAATCAATGCATTGCATACACAAGTCTTCTTCAAAAACCCATTTTTATCAGCATAAAAATGAATCCATTTTCCGAGCTCTAGAGCTCCCAGTTGAGCACAAGCTGGTAAAACAGCAACTAAACTGATCCAGTCAGGCTGCATCCCCACCATCTGCATTCCCCGAAAAACATCCAATGCATCGCCATAGTACCCAATTTTCGTGTACCCAGAAATAATTGCTGTCCACGAAACAATAGTCTTATTAGGCATCTCGTCAAACAATGCTCTGGCTCTTCTTGTTTGACCCAACTTTATGTGCCCAGTAATAAGACTATTCCAAGAAATCACATCCCTTTCAGTCATTTCCTCAAACACCATATGAGCATTACTCATTTCATCACACTTAACGTACATATCCAACAATGAATTTTCTATCACATTTGTACACTTCAACCCAAATTTAAACACATGCCCGTGGACTTGCCTCCCTAAATAAACATTCAGAAGTCCTCCACAAGATCTAATAACAAAAGGGTACGTATATCTATCAGGCAAAATGGGCTCTTCAAATCCTTTATGACTTAGAATTTGCTTATACACATTGATGGTCACTATATACATATGATTGTGTGTATAGGCTCTAATCATAGCATTGTACAAGAAAATGTTTGGTTCAACAACTTGTTTGAATACCAGACTTGCATACTCTATTTCTCCATTTTGATCACAAATATCTACCATCCTAGTCGCCAAGAAATTGCTTTGTGACAGTGAAAACTTCACCATTTGGGTTTGAATTCTTTTCAATTGTCCCATTTTATTGCATTTTCTTAACATGGGTATGAACATATCTTCCAATCCTCTGATTGTCAAGACACCAACTTTTGCCGCCATTGAGATGCTAATGCTGCAAATCTTAAATCTTTTTCCAAGATCCAATATTTTCTGAGAAAAAATTCACTCTTTTGTAACAATATGCGTTCACACTGGATGGATTGAATTAAATGGATCGTGTATTTGTATTTAAATGAATTTATTATTTAATACCACGTAATTGCCTTGTCATCAGTCACCAACTTTCTTTGGACCTTCCTGCTTCCAGCTCTGGGCACGTTATGCCGCCATACACGTTCTTACAACTCTCTGGAGATCTGTGTGTTTATGTTAAACAGTAGTCACTGCGACTCACTGTGTGAGTAGGGGTTCGTCGGTTCAACATTTGGGCCACTAACTCCTCTCAACTGTGTCGAAGTTTCCTTTGGAACCAAATAGCATCAAGATCAAACCTTTTTCCAGATAATTTAAATAAGAATAACTTCTGTGATCCAGCATGATGAAATTTGAAGATGGGGGGTGAAATTTTGAAGTATAGAAGCAATGTTTAAAGCTTATGTTTAGTCTTTTTGTTGTTATGCTCCGAACTGTAGTTTTACCGATGAGTGAGAGACAAAAATTAGCAGAGCTTTTAAGAAAATGTTCTAGAAATTTGTTTCTCGATCAAGGAAAGGAGGTTCATGGAGCTGTTTTAAGGAAGGATTACCGGTCTGATTTGATGGTAAATAACGATCTCATAGATATGTATGGAAAATGTGGCAGAACGAGCAATGCTTATGCAGTGTTTGATAGAATGCCTGAAAGAAATGTTGTTTCTTGGACAGCTTTGATGTGTGGATATTTACAAGAGGGCAATGCCAATGCGTCTTTATCACTTTTTCGTCACATGGGATTTTCCGGTGTGAGGCCTAATGAATATACTCTCTCTACAAATATCAAGGCGTGTGCATTTTTGGATGTTCTGGAAAGCGGGATGCAGATTCATGGTTTGTGTACTAAAAGTGGATTTGAAGGGTATCCAGTGGTGGGAAATTCAATCATTGATATGTACTCGAAATGTGGAAAAATCAATGAAGCTGAACGGATGTTCCATGATATGCCGGTTAGGAGTCTGATAACTTGGAATGCGATGATATCAGGGTATGCCCTTTTCGAAGATATGTGTGATAGATCTTTGCGTTTATTTAAGGAGATGCAAATGCAAGGGGAGATACCGGATGAGTATACATTTACGAGCACATTAAAGGCTTGTCGTGGACTTGGAGCTTTTCAAGAGGGAACACAAATTCATGCCTTTCTGATTATAAGAGGATGCCCAATTCCAGTTCAAAACATTATTTCCGGTGCTCTTATTGATCTTTACACCCAATGTGGATACTTGTTTCAAGCAAGAAAGGTGTTTGATCAATTGGAAACGAAAAGTGTGGTATCTTGGACGACACTAATAATAGGATATTCTCAAGAAGGAAACTTATCAGAGGCAATGGACTTGTTCAGACAGCTTCAGGAGAGTCGCATTCCCATTGATAGATTTGTTCTTTCCAGCATGATCAGTGTCTTTGCGGATTTTGCTCTTTTGGAGTCAGGAAAGCAGATGCATTCCTATGCCATAAAAACTCCCTCGGGTTTAGAAACATCGGTAGCAAATTCAATTGTGGATATGTATCTCAAATGTGGTTTGATGGAGGAGGCTGAACGGCTTTTTGTCGATATGCCAGAGAAGAATGCAATCTCCTACACAGTTATGATCACGGGATACGGGAAGTATGGTCTTGGTAATGAAGCAATTGATCTCTTCGAGAAAATGCAGCAGGATAATATTGAGCCAGACCATGTAACCTACTTGGCTTTGCTCACGGCTTGTAGCCATTCGGGACTTGTTGAAGAAAGCCAGAGATACTTCACGCAACTGTGTAATAGTTATCAGATAAAAACTAGAGTCGAGCATTATGCTTGCATGGTTGATATTCTTGGTCGAGCAGGACGGTTAAAAGAAGCCAAGAACCTCATACAGAAAATGCCACTAAGACCTAATATAGGAATATGGCAAACATTACTTAGTGCTTGTAGAGTACATAAAGATGTCGAAATAGGAAGAGAAGTAGGTGAGATTCTCTTGAGATTGGATGGTGAAAATCCCGTAAACTATGTTTTGTTGTCGAATGTTTTTGCCGACGCCCTCTACTGGAAAGAGTGTGAGAGATTGAGAGGGTTAGTGAAAGCTAAGGGTTTGAAGAAGGAAGCTGGGCGTAGTTGGGTCGAGATTGATAAGGAGATGCACTTTTTCTACAATGGCGACGAAACACATCCGCTTACTCAAAAAATCCACGAAATTTTGAAAGAAATGGAGAAGAAAATGAAAGAAGTAATGGGTTATGCATATGAAGTGAGATTTGCGCTGCATGATGTAGAAGAGGAATCAAAGGAGGAAAACTTGAGAGTTCATAGCGAGAAATTGGCTATTGGTTTGGCTTTAGTTTGTGGTGGGATAAAGAAGGAAGGACAGCCCACTACGATTTTCAAGAACTTGAGAATTTGTGGGGATTGTCACGAGTTCATTAAAGGTTTGTCCAAGATTTTGGAGAAACTGTTTCTTGTTAGAGATGCTAATAGGTTCCACAAGTTTGAAAATGGAGAATGCTCCTGTGGAGATTATTGGTAATACCATTTCAATACTTTTACTACACTATTGAATAAAATTCAGCAACTGTCTAATTCAAAAGTAATTGTCAAATATTAGCCGAATCTCGCGAACAAGGCCAGAACAAATTACTCGAACCCTGCTAACTCATTCTTATTTTGAATACCACCAAGCCTATCATGCAGGCCATGCCCATGTACAGGCAAATGCGCGGTCAAATGTTACAATAAAAACTAAGCAATTTGTTCATATATATTAAGGCAGTAATTTAGATACCAAAACTGTAATTCAAGGCAATAACATGTAAGGGGAAAAATCGAAGGAGATCAAGCTACAAAAATCCAGCAGCCCCAATGACGCGAGACCAACAACATTACAATAGATGAGGCATATACTCAAGCATTAGCCAGCATCTGCTGCTCATGAATGTCAGCATGCGGGCCTCCTCCTTCGCTGCCAGAAGTTTCTTCTTGTGCTCCTTCAGCATCTGCACCACCGTCTTTTTTGCTGGACCAACCGTACATTTTTCTCCGGGCATCCCTACGTGCTGCTCGTTCAGTTAATTTGATTTCTCTAAATTGCTCTTCTAAACGATCCTCATCCTCGGGTGTGAAGAAAACTACCTCCATCTCCCCAAGTTTTTCATACATCTTTTCAATTTTAGCTTTCCAGAAGAGGCCCATCTCGGTGTCCATCTTGTGGTATGGAGTTTTCAGCAAGTACTCATCTATCCCGCCTGCCTTATCTATACAGCGGATAGCATGAGTGGTTACCTTAACACGAATGTGGCGATCAAGAATGTAGCTGAAAAGCCGTTTCTCCTGCACATTAGGCTTCCAATTCCTCTTTGTCCTATCATTGTCATCAAACTAATAAGAGTCAGTGCAATATCTTCATTATTTCATGGAAGAGTGTTGAATATGCATAATGGAAGCTAAAAGAAAATATCGTACTCATTACTTCTTATACAATTATTACAAGTCAATCACAAAAATTTACCACAAAGTACTCCAAATCTAACTAGCCAATGTACTAATTTACCAGTAACTGAGGATACGAAAGTTATATATAGCTACAATTTTTTAATAAGCAAGCACTAGATATATCAATTCTATGGCTGGACTCTCAGCACTAATAAATATATCAAAACAGACACAGCTCACACCTTGGATCCTTATGTTTTCCCCATTTCCAAGCATACATATCAATAAAACATAGTATAAAGGCCATAAAGATATTTTTTACTTTAGTTTCACTTAAGATGTGCTATTTTGTGCCAAAGATACACCAATTTTGCTCAAAAGAGTATATGCTGTATTTATTTGGAAAACAAAAGAAGGGACAGCTAGGAGTCCATGTTATGTGGTCAAGTTCCAAAATACAGCTAAAATATGGAATGACTATTGGGTCCAATAAGGAATCTCATAAAAGGAACCAGTATGTAGGCTTGGGCTCTAGTTTATTTGTTGTTGGCAGAAAAAGCAATAGAGTTGTATATTTTTCATTTCACCAGTATGTAGGCTTAGACTCTATTTTATTTTGTCTTTGTCATATAGTTCACAAGAAGCAAATTATCTTTCATCTCTTTCTTCTTTCTTTCTTCCTTCTTTATTGTTTAGGTTGGTGATACTTATTTACACTCAAGACACATATAGTGAGGGAGGGGGGGAAGGGAGGAAAGTCACGCACATCAATGCTTATCCATGAGGACCATGACAAGTAACTGGTCACCATTTTGATAACATCTTCCGTTGATTATTGCTAATTGACCAGTAAATCTACTTGTATGCATTCAAAAATTGAACTTAATGTTTAAGAGCTCATAACGTAGTATCAATAATCTATAGTAAGGTGATATTCTAAGTGACAACAAGAAACAATGACCAAACAAGCTGTTCATAATACAGATGAAATGCATTCAAGAAGTCATAATCCCCAAGGTTCAAAAAACCTTAAAAGGGTCTGAAGAAAAGTATTCAGAATCCATCCCAAATTACATAAGAGTTGTCTCATTGGACACAGCTCTGGAAAGCAATATTCATTTATTGTTGTTGCAATCCAAGTTTAGATTGTTCAACAGTAATAACTCTCGGAGAGTACGAGGTCCATCCACAGGGAGGAAATCAAGAGAACAACAAATAATTACAATAAGAAGAGCGTCGCGATGATGGAAGTAGTATGAAAGCATCAGGAATCCATTTATGCTTATCATGATGCAACAAATACTTCTACCCCTTTAGGCTAACATTAATTACTCAAAAGGTAACATTTCTTGTGTTTATATGATACAAATATTTGGAGAATAGATAACGACATAGCAACTATAAAGTTTTCCACAGCCTGGTGTTATGCTATTTTTGTATTTAATTCAGTGATAAGCTCTTAGAACGTTGGAAATACGATAATAAAAACTGACGAGAAGATACTGAAAGTTTGCATTCATTAATACCAAAAGATGCAAAATCTAAAATAATTAAAGACTTAATAACCTCAGCGAGTCCTAGATTGCCCTGAGGCCTGAACATTTCATACATAGCTTTTGGCAGTAAGGAAATGGGGAATCGCAAGGGATGTTCCTGACTTATCATATCAACTCTGACTCGAAATTTTTCAGATTCTGATTCCCAGACCCCTTTGCCATACTGCCCAACATAGTATGAGCATTTTTAGATATTATAGGACATGATCTGATTATATTCTATCAAACTCCATTAAATTAATAAATTAAAACTTTTATTCCGTCCTGAAAAATATAATAATCACCAACCCACCAAAATTCACATTATTATTCATCTCCCAAAGCACTCAAATAAAAATAAAAAACACAAAATATACAGTATTCTCATAGGTAAGTATGAAACACAAACAGAAGTCCAAAAAACACAAATAATATACTGACTTGTTGCCGCCGTCTTCACTGACGCGATTGCCGAACTGGATGTGGCGGCCAGCGTAAAGCCCACGATGGGCCCGGCCCATGACGACTTTGCTGTCGGGCGCACATTTCTTGAGTTGCTCTTTCACTCCAGGCGCTAAATTCTCGTCTCCCCCAATTTTCTTCATTATCTTCTTTACCATTTCTCTTGACCGGAACGCCATTTTCCAATCTTTCTCTATGTGTGTAGATAATATGTATAATAACGTGGGTTTCAAATTCTGTTTGGATTCAATTTGTAGATTAGGGTTTTTAGTGAATTGTCAGGGTTTTGGGGAGTGAAACAGCACTTAGAAATGGACCGGAATCAGGCAGGATTAACTGTTAATGGCTTGAAGATTCATTTTTTTAAAAAAATAATAATTTGGTGAATTTCCGGGGTCCCCCAGTCCTTCAAAAGTGTGAACCCTGCAATTTATTGCATTCATATCCTCAATCTTTTTGAATTGAGGCATCCATGTCCCAGCTAATAAAAAGTATTTATTCAATGTTAATGACCACGTAACGGACTCATAGCCCCGGTTTGTTTCCAATACCGTTGCAATGGAAAGCAGCTACTTTTGTCAGACGTGGATCTAGCAGGGGGCTAAGCTTGAGTATAGCCCAGCCTAGCCCACAAGGTAAGAGGGGGAATTTTATAGTTAAATTGGCCAAGATTTAATGTTTTTTTAATAAAAAATCAAGTAATATATATTAAAACTCTAATTAATAACTCTAATTTTAACACACACACACACCCTCCCTCCCTCCCCTCCATCTCTCGTCTCTCGTCTTCATCCCCTCCCTCTGTGAATGGCGCAATGACAGCGTCGCGACGAGTCGACGCAGTGACGATGCTACCGTTCACCTTAACTTGTCTTCCTCCCCTTCTCTCTCACTGTCCTCTCTCTCTCTCTCTCTCTCTCCACTCTGGCGACTCTTTACAGGCGAACCACCGCGACCAGATCTAGGTGGTGTTTTCTGTGGTGGTGATGGTGGTGTCTTGTGTGGTGGCGATTTTGTAATGTTGGATATGGCGGTTGGGGTGGTGTGATGTCTCTTAGTTGGTGCGATCTGATGGCGGCGTTGTTGGTGCGATTTGGTGGTGATGTTTATAGTGGTGTTGGCATCGACGTGAGTGGAGGTGGTGGCGGGTTTGTGGTGTGGTGATGTCTGTGACTTAGACGACGACAGGGATGGTTGCGCGACGGTGATAGTGGTGCTGTCGGAGATCGCAAGTGTTGGTGGTGGTCATCAATTATTTGGTTAATTGTGACCAATAAATAATAAATAATATGTGACCAATGAAAAAAAATAATATGTGACCATGAAATTACGTGTGACCTAAAAAATTTGATAATTTATGACTGATTAATAAGTTGTGACTCATAATATTTGTTATTTGTGACTTGCCACATATTAATTTTTTGATTTGTAACTTATGAAAATTTTAATCTGTGACCGTAAAAAAATTTGCGACTTATAAATTTTGTGATTTATGATCGAAAAATAATCTGTAACCAATTAATTTGATAAAATGTGACCAATAAATAAGTTGTGACATATAAATATGTATACGTGACCATGAATTGTATAATTGTGATTTTAATATATTTAATTAATTAAATATATTTAATTAATTAACAATTACCTGATTTTTGCAATTTTCAAACTTAA
>CAIGRB010126645.1:7045-25182 GCA_903798255.1 Fraxinus quadrangulata | reverse complement strand
CGAAGACGACGAATAACAAACGATACAGATTGTGGAGAGAGTTTACTATTTTACTGCACGATACAAGTTTGGAAGCACTAAAGTGAATATGGCGATTTGTGTGAGAATAAAAAAGTTTGGAATCACAAAACTAATGAATATGACGATTTGTGTATGTGATTGTGAATAAATTGCTAATTTTAAGTGTGTTACCTCTCTGTTAGAATATATTTATATGAAGATACTTAAAATATCAACTGGAATTGAAATATCAATTAGTGAACAAATAAAATCAATTCACTGTAGTGAAACCTGATGTGAACATGACAAGTGTGAAAACTTATGTGACAAGAAAGAATGGTGAATCCAAGGATGAATAGTGAATAGTGATTAATTATCAGTTTTAACTTAAATTTTTATTAACTTTTTTTTAACTTAGTCAAAATGGGCAAAATAATATTACATTGCCAGCAAAATCTCAGTTTCTTTTAGTCAAATCTGGCCGGTACATGAATTCTCACGTTTTCTTTTCTTTTGATTAAACTTTTATCATGCTGTTATGACTATCTCGAGTCCGGTTTTAAAATGATTACAACAAACGATCTCATTCTTTGTGCTTGTTTGGATAAGCTTAAAAGTTGCTAAAAGATAGAGGTGAAAATTTAATATTTATTTTAACTACACAATATTTATAAACTTTTTAACTGTACATTTCATCAATTTCTATCAAATATGCTAAAATTTTAGCAAAGCCTTTGTCGAACAACTCTTAGTCAATTTTAAATGGCTACATAAATCATTTTTTCTACCATTCCAAACATTTTAAAATTAAGTCTTTGTTTGATGTAAATTAAAATCAAATTTTTTTTGTATAAATTTGTGATCGAAAAGTTGTGTATTCCCCTAAGATTTAACCGTATATAGATGCGTAAGATGAAAACATAGTGGGTACGATCGAATAAAGGTGGCCAGTTAGTTGGATTGCAATGACCGAAATATGTGGAGGTCGAGATGTCCACATAACGCGGTCTAACAAGCACTAGGTCTTCATGGAGTCCATGATCGACGGGAGAACTAGAACTTGATTTCGTGGTGAATTAAAATTTAGTGTGTTTATAAAGTGTGAAAAAAAAAAAAACCAATTTTCCAAAGCAAAAGAAAAAAAATGGAAAAATGATTTACCCAATTTGACACTAGGCCATAGCCCAATATTAATTGGAACAAAAGGTTTGTTGTCCTTCCAAGTTTGAAGGAGGTAGACAAAACGAGCCTCTCTTAGCAATGGGATGATATAGTACTTTAATCAAGAGAGAATTATTGAAGAATCGCATCTCATGTCAACTAAACATCTTTTAGCCCTAGAGAGAATTATTGAAGAATCGCATCTCATGTCAACTAAACATCTTTTAGCCCTTGTCCGGTGGTCATATTTTTTGAAAAAACATTGTTTTCAATAGTAAATTTTTGAAGAATATGTTATTAAAAGTAGAGAAAAGTTTTGAATCCATGCATAAAATATTTTATTGTGTGAATGTGTGGTCGAAAATGAGTATGCAGAAAAAGGAACTTTAAAAAATAGAAGACAAACATGGATTTAATAAGTTAAACCTTTTAAATATAATTTCAAACTCTAACAAGATTTAGAAAATTCAAACACGACAACCGCATGTCACCATAATCTATTGTTCTACACTTCTGCGTCGGACTTTTAAACTATTTTCTGACTGTAAAATTTGAATACAAATTTTCTTTTCATTTTTATGTATTAATCCAACTATATTACTTTAAGAAATAATCATATCAACATTTTTTCTTCAAACCCTTCTGAAATTATGAAAACAATCTTTTGTCAAAATATGCTAATATTTAGTCCACAACGTGATAATTTGTTGTCCAAATCAAATCTCTTAGCCCAATAGTTTGACAAGTACACTACAGATAAGCTTCGTTTGGCTCTCATTATTTGAAATTCTAATGGTTTTAATAGTTTTTTTTTTTTTTTAATTTGTGGTTAAAAAAGAAGAAAATGTTTTAGGATTACGTGTAATATTATTTTACTGAAAAATGTGTGATTGATAACAAGGAAGAGAAAAATGAATTATAATTTTAATGGAAACCAAATAGAGGCTATATAGGTATATCACGCCAATATCCGATACATATACCAATTTTCTTTATCCCTTTTGCTTTCAATGCAGGAAATTTTTGTTATATATCATTTAGATATTGATATTAGTTGAAGGTGCCTTGAAAGTTTGTCTCTTTATTATTTATTTTTGACTTCTGCCAGAAAAGACTAAATTAAATTAAATAACCTGGTGGGTAACAACAAGAAAATGCGACTTCAGCAACAGAAAAATCCTTCTTTAATTCCCAAAAATCCTTAATTATAAGGATTGCTGATATTCAGCTACGGATTAAAATTCATAATCCAGTTAATAATCTGATAGTAAAGAAGGCGAACGAATTTTATTGTTTGAGAAGGAAAAAGCATGAAATGAAGAAGAACAAGTCATTATATAATATGCACAAATGGCATCAAGTTCCATTCACATAGATTCAATAACCAAACATACAAGCTGCTAACCTTAGATAATATTGATTTGACCCGACCCCATGAGTGGGACCAAGCATGTTACCATCACAGCCCGTATTTCTTCTAGAGGATCGAGAGCAACTAGAAAGAGATTCTTTTTCAATTTGACTCATCATTTTATCAAATTCATCCTGCAAGAAATCCTCGACGGATCTGCATACCTAGCAGAAAAAGACCTGTAAAGATTATCAGGCTCTACCCTTCCTGACCCTTCATCAAAATTCTGCGTGTACGTATAAGGATCATAAAATGTGGAGTTTGAATTCTTCTTCTTCTTCTTCTTCTGTTGTGTGATTCTCCTCCAAAACACGAGCCATTTCGAGGGAGAATCGTATTCTTTCTGCACATAATTCTGGCCTAATCGGACGCTTTTGCTGCGCGACGACTTGTTCCATGTTTGAATGTTCATCGTTGCACAAAGAAAAAGAAGAAAAAGAAGAAGGATTTTAGTGAAGCTTCAAAATATTCGAGGCTGCCTACGTAAGATGTAGTTTGTTGGGAGAACTGGTTTCGTTTTCTTATAGGCAGGAGGAGGATGTGTACGTAATGTGTTGATCGATATATTTGTCAAGTATTTATAGGAAATCCAGTGTAACATTTTTGACCGAAAGGAAAAGAGATTATTTATTTATATTTTATTTTCAACTTGTTTTACTGTATTAATCTCGCTTGACAAATTGAACTTGCTATTTAGAAATCGACGTTTTGTGCATAAACATTAGCAATGAGACATGAAAACAAGATATTCCGCTTCTTTAATACCATTTTAGTTATGTCATTTAAAAGTTGTTAATGATTTTTTTATAGTTTTATTCACAATATTCTTCCACTTCGTTACGTCTTCACAATTTCGGGTAGGGTGAAGAAGATGATGATTATGATACTTGTGGAACATCGACAAAAAGAAAGTTGTTCAAAAACTTAAACGAGAAAAATAGGCTTTTTTTATCATTCTATCGGTCCAACTTTCTAGTTTCTTAAATAATTTACCCCGTTTAATTTTAAGAATGGGAGAACTTTATTTATTTATATTTTATCTTCGAAATCAAGTAATACATTTATAAAAACAAAGTCCATTTTTCTTTTGTGAAAAAGATTCGAACCCCAACATTATGCCATCATTTCTTTCCTACATTGGAATTAAAGAGATATTATTGATCTAATGTTTCAGCTTATGCCGCCAAGCAAAGAGTTAGAAGCAAGATTAGGTGCACAATTATAAGTGATTAATTTTGTCAAAAGTGGATGTAGAAATCATTTATGGCAGCATACTTTCTGCTACTTTTTGAATCCCATGTTCATCGATCATTAGCTTCTTATTTTTCATCAATTAATAACTCGATGGAACGTTTGGTGAATAACATTGCACAATACTGTCAGTATGTTATGAGAAAAATAAGTTCAAATATTGTTCACCGTAGTTTGTGCTTTTCAGTTTTATCGAATATTGATTACCAAACATGAAAAATGTCGGAAAAAACAATCTCCTTGTTTATGAGAACTGATAACCATGCTTTCGATCAATTTAGATAAGGATATAAAATCTATCCCATGAATCACATCGTTATAATATGGTGCATAAGAGGAATTGAACTTCTTGAAATCAGAAGAAAGTTGAAAAAGTCAAAAAATTGTATATTATAATTTGATTTAATGAATTGGTGATTACAAAGGGTGTACATCCCCCATCTTATATATGCATAGAAAGAACTAAACTCATAATCGCAAAGGTGTAAAGAAAAAATATCATAAAAGAAGTAAAACGAAAGAAAATTTAAAATCTAAAAGAAATAGGACTAAGAAACCTAAGATAATTAAAATGAAAGAAAGTCCTGATTAAAAATAAACAAAATCCTATCATATTTGCAATAATATTGTTCCGCATCATATTTCCTTAAATTGGTGCATGGATGTCACATATGCCCAACTTGCATAAGAACTTTGAGCATACTCGATTTGATATTGCTTTGGTGAGAATGTCAACCAACTCATCTTCTTATCGAATATATGGTAGTTCCAAAGTCATCTCTTCCCATTTCTCTTTGATGAAAAATATGTCGACCTCAACATGTTTTGTTCGATCGTGATTAATAGGATTATACTGCCATGTCACGTGCTGACTTGTTATCACAATATAATTGAATTGGTTTATTTGGTGAATATCCCAAATCTTGTAGTAGAAACTTTAGCCATAATCCTTCACAAATTCCAAGTGCCATTTCCCTAAGTTTAGCTTTCCCACTTGAGTGAGCAACAACATTTTATTACTTGCTCCTTCATGTGACAATCCATGTGACAAGATTGCCATCTACGAAGGTAAAGTATGTACCCTGAAGTGGACTGCATATAGCTCTTGTCTCCTGTCCAAGCAGCATTGATGTATACATCTATGGTTTGTTCACAATATTTTTAGAGAATAAAATTCCCTTTCTTGGAGCAGACTTCAGATACCTCAAAATACGCATAACTGCATTCATGTGTTGTTCGCTAGGATTATGCATGCATTGATTGACAATGCTTAATGCATATGCAAGATCTGGTCTTGTGTGTGCTAAATACATCAATTTGCTAACAAGTCTTTGGTATCTCTCATTGTCAACTGACACTTGATCACTCCTAAACCTAATTTTAAGCCTTCTTCAACAGGTGTATTAGTTGGTTGACATGTTGACATTCCCGTTTTATGTAGTATATCTAAGGTATATCTCATTTGGGATAAGAAAATACATTTACTTGATCGTGACACTTCTATCCCAAGAAAATATTTCAAATTATCTAGATCTTTCATTTCAAATTCCTTAGCTTAGTATTCTTGTAGAGCATTTCTTGCCTCTATATCATTTCCTGTGGCCACTATGTCATCTACATGTATATTAAGTGTACTGATCTTTCCTTGTTGCTTTTTCAGAAATAAAGTGTGACCTGAGTTGCTTTGTTAATATGCAAAGTTTTTCATGACCTTTGTAAATCGTCCAAACCAAGCTATCGGAGATTGCTTTAACCTGTACAATGATTTTTTCAGTCTGCAAACCTTTTGATTACGTCTTTATGGTATCATGCATCCCTATGGTGGATCCATATGAAAGGTGAAAATAAATGTGAAAATATCAAAAATAAAAGGTAAGGACGTTTTCCATAATAACAGTGAAAGGTGAAGACGTTATGTGCTAGCTACTGAGAATTTGATTGCATTATGGAAAATGAACAAGAGTGACTTTCTCTTACAGAAAGGTGGATTATATAAGTTGCAATAAGCAACTTTTAAATTAAAATAATTTAAACCTATAAATACCCAAATGGATACGCACGAGTATAGACTATACATGTTTGTGTGTTGCTATACTTTATGTAATTATTTTCATATATGAAATTAGATTTTTAGCAGATTTTGATAAAGTTAACGAAATATGTGGTTGAAAAATTGTGGATCATATGAAATATGTGGTTAAAATTAATTGTTGACTTTGATTTGATAAAAAGATAGATTATAATTATGGATTATTCTTGGTGTACATAGGGAACACCATAACCCGCGCCCCCTCCAATAGAGAGGCACCATGTGTCCATTATGGACACCATTATGGTGCCCCTTATGTACACTAAGCACAACCTTATAATTATTGACTTTGACTTTGATAAAAATCTAGATTATAACTTTTAAGAGAATACGTTGAGTAATTAAGTGGGATTGTGTATATATATAATGCCAAACAAGGTATGCACTTTTTCTACATAAGTTGCTTATAAGCAGGGCATGCTTGGACCAAATACCCCTAAGCACTATTTTAAACCCCTTTTCAAATTCTTATTCATTTTTATTTTACTTGCATTTCCTCTCAATTGCTCTATAAGTAACAAAGCTTTTGCAAAACATGTCTCTTAAATCCTCTCCAAGTTCTTGAAAGGAAACTCAAGCAGAAACTATTTTGGAGATTAAAAGTGAGGTAATGATTGAATGAGTGAACTCAAGGAGGTAAAAGGATTGATGAACATGGGGTTTCGTAACAAATTAGGAATTATTCATGTTCAAGCCTCAAAAATCCTCGAAAGGACGCAAATAAGTGTTAAAGAAGAGTTTTTGTTCCTGAGACAAACTCTTTAGCGAGATATTGACATTATTAGTTTATGCAGTGAGCTAGAGAGCATAATAGTACCCTCACTCCTCAGTATTCTTTAGTTATTTTTGTGTTTTAAAAATTATTGGTACCTCTATTTTCGGATTTTTAACTTAAGACCTCCTTCTACACCTTTTAATTTGGGAAAAATCTAACTTTCAGATCCAAGCAAGCAAAGCCCTCAAAATTCGTTAGCAAATTTGTGAATTATGCATTTTATATGCTTATTGTACAATTTTGAGTTGAGATATTTTACATGCAAAGTCAACATGTACTATCTATACCCTTTGAAGTATTTAGATGCATTTGCTTAAAAAATTATTGAGATGTTGGGCATTTTGGAGTTACTATTACTATGAATGCTAGATTTGAGTTATTGAGCTTATTTTAAGCACTTATTTTCATTTTATGTTCATTTTAACTAAATGGATGACACGTAGATTTTTTAGACTTGTTGTGTTCATGTGGGCCGAGTTTACCCACGTAGATGACTTTGGATCGAGTTTTCCCATGGGTCCCTAGATTCTTTTGAGTCATTTAAGGTCACGGCTGAGTTCGTTCCATGGATTGCTAGATTCTCATGTGTCTCTAAAGTAATATTTGTGATTTTGTTACTTTGTAGCACGATATTTTGTTTATCATTGAGTGCTCAGTGTACAATATATTTCTATGGAACGAGCACTAGAGAAGATAAAAAAGAAAAAGAAATTAGTGTATGCATGTAGATTTTGATGCTCTTGAAGTTATACTTTGATGCATCCAATGTATGTATGGTGATTTGCCCATCGAACGTCAATGGTCATAATCATTTCATGACTCCTTGTAGGTAATGGAACGAAGTTTCTTTGAGCTCGTGGGTTCGAGGTGGAAGAGATTAGCCGATGAGTGAAATATCATTAGGCAACTGAAAAGATCTATAGTTTTATTATGAGATTCTACCTGTAGTTCTTGTTTAATTAACTTTTTATTCAATAATTTTTGCACAAGTATTTCTATGGACTCATAATGACTTCTGATTTATGTTAAGGCCTTTGGGACTCTGTGGTATATCAAGTCTTTGTTTGGTACCAATTAAATTTTAGATTTTAATTTAAGTCAAAGTCAATAATTAATTTTAATCACATATTTTACGGGTCCCACAACTTTTCAATCACATATTCTATCAATTTTGATCAAAAGTTACTAAAAATCTAATTTTAATTCCCACTAAATAGTGGCTTGATTTGGAGATGTCATGATTTGCCATAATGGCCTTCTAGAAATGAGAGTAATAAGTTGCATCTTTATTACAAGTCTTGTAAAGTAGTATAGTTTATGTTTGATTTAAACTTATGCTTTGAGAAATATTAAAATTCCAACTTAATTCTTATTTTAAAGAGCATATTGTACTATTTATAGAATAAATTTAGAGAGTAAAATTTTTAAGTGCTCCGACAGTCTCTTTATATTTAACACTTAATTTTATTACTCAAAAAAAAATATTTATATTTTTTTCATATATATATTTTTTTAATTTCCCTCCAAATTATTATATTATTTTTCTTTCATTGAAAACTAAAATATTTTGAATATATTTAATTATAAAGAGTGAATTTGGCTCTCCAAATTTGAAGAGTCAAACTCACTCTAAATTAAAGAGTCAAACTTGGTGTACACTCATCCCCCTCACAATAGGAGGTGACCAGCTCTTTTTTTAAAGCGGGCTCCCCTCCTATTGTAAGGGGGTTGTCAAACTTGATGTACAAGAAGCTTTATTCTAAATTAAAATATTAATTTAAAGAGTTTTTTGAAACAAAATTTTAATATTGATTCTTTAAAATGAATAGCATTTTATATTTGAAGAGTTTCTTGAAAATGCTCTAAGCGTCATGCCGTGCCACACATAATCCTACTTGTAATACTATTGACCTGCATCATAATAGCAAGTGCAGTTTGAACAAGAAGTAAATGTCACGAGTTGACGCGTGGTTTTGAACTTGTTATCCTCGTATCATATTATTAACATTGACGTCAAAATAAAATGTACGATTATCTTATATTTATATTGTTCAGAATGATCTATTATTGCGTATTAAGTAACAACTAACACAGAAAACTTCTCTTTTTAGAAAGGCCTCTCAACACATCCCTATTGAAAATTATGTTTATCTTAGCTCTTGACCTCCAAAAATATGAAAATCAACCTCAATTTAGCTCCTCAAACAACGTATAATCTAATTGACCCCTCTTGAGGATATAACAGAGGTGGACCCATAGTGGGTCCTAGTGGGTCACGTGACCCACTAACTTTCAACTTAAATTTGATTTTTTTTTTTAATAAATCAAAACTCAGATTTAGGTGTTTTAATCTAATTGCAATTGATAGGGTTAGTGTTATAATTAAAATCAGATTTACGTGTCCAAAATTTGGGCGTTTTAATAAAAAAAATCAGACTTAGGCGTTTTAATCAAAAATCAGATTTACGTGCCATCTTCAATTAAAAACGCATTTGCTAGGGTAAGTGTTTTAATCTACTCGCAATAATTTAATATTTATGCTGTTGGATAATCAAAATACTTGATCATTGATGTTAAGATTAGTGTTTAATAGGAAAGATATAACTCATAATTTGGAACATCTTCTAATTTGATCGATAGTTGTAGGGACCGTCATAAGTGATGCTTTTCAAGAAGTATTGTGATTTATTTATTTATTTTCTTTCAACCCCTTCTTGTAGAAAGGATTTCATTTGCTGTTGTCCGCGCTGAACTTAGGAAAGACGTCACCATTCTACTTTGCAATTTACGTTAGGCCCAAAAACAAGTAGCCTTTATATCACCATATATGATATTGATTTTATTTAAAGTTTTTCGTATACTGTGATCTCATTGAGATTCAAATATGCAATAAGAAAGGCATATAAGCATATTGATAGAGAAGTCGAGGCAAGGAAGATTGGAGTTTGAGGAAGAAATGTAGCAAATGTAATGTGCTAATTTTGATTTTCATCTCAATTTTTGCATGTTTGATTGTGTCCTCTAATTCGAAATGCATGTGTTCGTCATTGAGATATAAACAAATTAATATATGAAATAGAAATAACAACATATTGCAAATAAACATATTTAAAAAAGATATGATCGTAATATTAGCAGAAAATTTATTTAAAATATATATATAGTAATAATTAGAAGCACCATGCAAGGGTAGTATGGAGTGGAGAAGCACGTGCAGTTTTGTAGCACTTTCCCGAAGAAATTAATTATATCCGAAACAAATGAATAATATTTTAATTTTTAATACTCCTCACGTGCTAAAATAAAATTAGACAGGAAAATAATTCTTTTTTTCTTTTAAGGAATTATATCCATTAGAAATCTAGTCACTTTGGCCATTGTTAAACCTGCAACAGACCGTAGGCCGGTCAGTGTTGACCAGGCCATCTTCACGGTCGAGCCTGGCAACCTCTACAAGGTATGAAGTCGCCAGCCATGTCCCTACTTACAATGGGCCAAGTCGAACCAACTCAACTTTACACAAACTACCAAATCCAAAACGAGAAGCCCGTTCCATTGCCTTCCAAGCCACCAAATAAAATTAGTTCACAAGTGAAAACTATAAATGGGAGTATACTACAAGCTAGCAAAATCTTGTCCCTTGAGTTGCACACACTTGGTAGATAAGAAAACAATCCCCCATGAACAAACTGTAGTCCACCGTGTAAAGGGAAACCAGCTCTATGAACCCCTGTTCGCATGATGCTGCGATTGCACAAGCAATCTCAGTCTCTCATAAGAATCAAAACAAGCATGAGCATAGTCAGACATAGCTCGGAAAAACTCAGGCAGCTGGATTTTTAAACTCCCGAGTGACTTCTCCCTCCCTTGAATACAGAGCTTCCGATGATCTTCCATTTCCTCTTCCAACCTCTTTTTCAAGCTTTCTACGACAAACTGTTTCTCCAATAGGGGGTCCTTCGTGTTGGAGACCACGGATTTCTCCGGGTCAGTCTCGTCTGGGGTTCTGTGCTGCATGCTGTACTTTTGATACCATTCTTGGAATGCCTGGTTTTTGCGCATGTATTCTTTTCTGGTTTCTTCGTACTTCTCCTTTAGCTTCATTTCTTCCTCCTGATGGTCAATAATGGTCTTTATGACAGCAGCAAAGGAGTAAATTGCGCTTTTGGCAACCTCATCCGGAAGCTTTTCGAGTTGGTTGTGCCAAGAATGGAGGAGAGGCTGGATTTGAGGGTTCTGAACTCTTGGGGGTGATGAGATTTTTTCTTTTAAGCTGCTCTCAATCGGGATAAGATTTAACTTCAGCCAGCTATTAAGGGCTTGGATGTATTGCCTTTGATTAGTAACGAGCTTTTCAAATTGCGAAAGCCATTCCTGTACAACATTCCAAAGCTGGATTGTACGCTCGTGATGATGTTTGCTCGTTTCAATGAGAGTTCCAGAAATCTCAAGGGGTTTGAGTTCTGCAACAATGCTCAGCTGGCTGTGGTGATGTGTGCACATGGATTTCCACATTTTTGCCATCCTTCAATATAGTAAAATAATAATCAAGGCATAATAAAAAAGAGAACACTGAAAACATTTAACAGATGAATCCATGCAAAGATATTTGATATGCATACATTTCAGCGGCAAAAAGGGATTTTAAGCTAATATGATGATATCAGCAGTGTGATGCAGAAAGCAATATAAAAGTTTCATTCCGTATTTGGATTTAAGAGAAATCAATGAAACCTATGTATACGTGATTGAGAAATTCAAACTACAGCAATCCCCGGAAGAAGAAATGACTTTTTTTACCAAAAAAATGTTTGTTTTCTAAATCAACAAGATTATGAGTTTGAGACGTCAAGTATACATCTAGTTCTATGTATGGTAAGATTTTTTCCTCTGGATAACATTTATTGCAGAAAATCTGATCAACATGGACGAGGAAGGCAGGACCTAGTAGAAGGGGAAGAGCATTACACAGTAAAATATAAACAAGAAAATCAAGTCAGATTTCTTGTAGGATTATTACTCTTAAACTTATGGTATGCAAATCATATTATGGTGCATTTGATTAATGCAGAACGCATGAGAGAGAGAGAGAGAGAGAGATGATCATAATGGTAAGTCAAGAATAAAAATTCAAGCACTCAAAGAAAGTTTCACTGGCATGAATTAATGATTTAAATTTCAAATATTTGGATTACATTTAAGATATTGTTTAGACTTCAGAGTATGGCAAAGAATCTCCAGGTCACAATAAGAACACGCAAAATAGTCAACGGGGAAATACTGTCTAGAGATGACTAACGTACTATTGCAATGCCCACAGCCTCATTGTTGATGGGGCAAGAAATTAGCATACAATGACCTGTCATAAAAATTAATAGATATAGTTTAGAACTAAGGATGAATCAAAACAGAAACTTACCCATGAACAAGAGCAACAAGTTTTGGATACAACTGGTTGTCGCGTATATCATTCACTTCTAATACGGTTGAATCCAAAGACTGCCAGTCGACTATATACTGTGTATGCAAATGACTAACAGCAGCTTTTGCTTTCTCCAACTGTTCAGGACTAGCACTGCATTTTTTCAGCTTGTTCAATGCTGAAACTTTCCTCTGATACTCGAGTTTCATAAGCTCACCGGCCTACCAATGCACAAAAACAACAAATGGTATCAATTAACCACATATATAAACATGGCCATGCCCAAGGAAGAATCCAGGCTGCATGCCACAACTAGAATAGTTACGACATAGTAGCTGACCAATTTTTTTTGTCGAAGAAAATTTCACTCCCTAATGCAACAAATTCAAATGGTATCAATTGACCATATATATAAACATGGCCATTCCTAAGGATGAATCCAGGATTGGATGCCACAACTAGAATAGTTACGCAGCAACCAATTTTTTTTGTCAAAAGAAAATTTTATTCACTGAAGCAACAAATTCAAATGGTGATATATGCAATTACAACACAAGAATATTGTATTGTGTGGCCCTAGTTTCATAAGCTATATGAAGGAATCTAATTTAGGCAGTCTTCTCGATCTCCGATGAAGTGAAAACACATATAGAAAGTGATATTCATAATTCTAAGAGAATGTAATGCACCTTCACTTCTTCATATAGCTTTTTCTCCCATGCTAGCAATTTATCCAAAATAGTGGCATGCGTCTCATAATCGTCTGCATCCAAGTTACCCTTTGTGCCACCACCATTTGGTACACCTCTGAAAGACTTGTTCCATGTAATAACTTGCATGACCCTTGCTGTGTGGTCAATGTGCCCTAAAAATAAGAAACAATATTTATCAATATGTAAGAGAACTGGCAGAGGATCTATTAACTGAATATGGTTTTCCCTCAATAAGTCAGTCAAGCGAGTAGGCAAACATTTTAGAACTTAGATGGAAATAGAAATCTTCTGCTGCACATTCATTTAGCCCCGGTTTGGTGGCCAATATTTTGGGAAAAACATGGTTTGAATAGTGAATATTTGGAGAACGCGTGGTTAAAAAGTATGGAAAAATTTTGGGTTTACGCGTAGAATATTTTATTGTATGAATTTGCGGTTAAAAATGGGTATATAGAAAACAGAGTTTTGAAATAATGGGAGACAACACATGGGCTTAATGAAAATAGAACTAATAACAGGGTCATAACTTAAATAGCATTTCTATCTCAAAACACCCATTGAGAAAAAACAAATATGGTTTTTCATATTGTGATCACTAGTTTTCCAGTTGGGTGACTGACGGTGGGAAGAAACATTACTCCTATATAGAACTCTATCATGATGCTTGATCCAAGTCAAATCATAATCTGTTTATGCTACAAGTTTTGAACAAGCATCTAACATTCTGTATGCCTGTTGAGAAAAATCTCGATGAATGAAAAATACTAATGATAACAAGAGTAACAAAGATTCAAACTTTACACAAGATATTCAAGCTCATACATGTAGGTTTATTTGAATCCCAAATGCTAGATTGCCCAGCAGTTATAAGTTTATTATTAATTGGCTAATAAATTACGTGAAATGTCATTATGTAGACGAACAGAATAGAATCTACTCCATTCCAAAAAATTTAATCCAGTACACTTAGCTTATAACTTCTACAAATTGAATCGAAACAAACTTAGTTGCTAACCAGCTCAAAGTTAGAGGCTATAAATTGCAGCAAAAATGACTTATTTTCATATACATACATGAGTAATAGGAAACAAAGCCCTATGAGAAGATGGCTAATGCTTTTGTGAATGCAATGATCTCTAACAAGGTCAATGTGTATTATAGCAATTTCTTTACTTTAGGCGTGTATATCTTAAATAATTCATACTACATTAAGGCACGCGTTACGAGAACAAATAGTTTCCCAACTGCATCTTTTGTGTTTTAAGATTCAATGCAAACCCCTCTTGTAAATGCAAATTCAATTTCGAACAAAGAACCACATCTACAACTAACCAAAAATCTTAAATGTTAGGCGCATTCAGACAAAACACATGGACGACACATATCACACAAGAACTCAATCAAAAAGCTATTGTTCTCTGCCAAAACGGTAAAATGTTATTGTCACCTTGATTATCCGCAAAATTAGAATGATAATGCAACCGGGTGGCCTCCAGCATCTTCGACACCTCTTGTGCACTTTGGGAAGCCTTAATGAAATGATCATCAATCACACCCAAAATCGTTGACAAATCGACACTATTTCTATTTCGTACCATGTTCCAACCACTAATCCCTCTACTCATCCCATGTGGCGCTGTGTTCGAATGCACGAATTGCTTCTTCTTTCCCTCATTCACCGGCATCTCCTCAGGCGTCTTAAACTCCTCAACTCCCGAAAATCCCACATTTTTCTCCGGCGTCTTGAACACCGTGTTATTGTTATCTACATTATCGAAACTCCCATTTTCATTGCCCTTTTGTCCTTCCATACAATTCTCCTCGTCGTCTTCTTCTTCCACCTCGTCTAATGACTGACCGGGCATATTGTCCCCCACGAAAAAATAATCCCATGCCACGCCATTAAGGACCGGTAGCGGGGGCGGATTAGGGGTTCTTATCGGGGTTTCGGGGCCCGCCTCTTCAACCCCTTTTTTCCTCCTATTAAGCCCTTCTTTGTCTTCTTCTTCCTCCTCTTCTTCATCACTCTCAATAGCAATGCTCTTCATTTTCTCCGAGTAAGAGAGCGCAGCAGGCATAGTCATGGAACGCTGAATTGGCGGGAGAGGGGAAAAGCTCGGGAGTGGTGGTGGAGGAGGAGGCAGACTGGACTCCACCATAGAAGGCGGAGGCGGAGGCGGAGGCGGAGGCGGGGGTCGCTCCGTAACAGCTGGGTCTCCGGGGCCCACCGCCATAGCTGGTGGCGGCGGCGGTACCTCGTCGGCACCGTAATCGCTCAAGGCAGCGCCGGTGTTTTTGAGGGATACGGCGTAGCCCGACTGAGCGGAAGCAAATGCATTTCTTACAGAAACAGCCTCTTTCATCAGATTCCTTCTTTCTTTGCATCTTAAAACTGATTCTTCATTGTCTATTCTTGATTGTGCACACCCCATTTTCACACATACAAATTTCTTCTTTTTTTCCACCTTTTTTTTTCAGTTTTTAATGCTTGAATCAAAATGATTTTAAGTGATTCACACACAGACACACGATTATATATGTAAACAACTACACGTATGTATAATTCTTGCTAGCACTTGGAAGATGGCGATATATACATATAAATACAATACATGTATTCTGTAGATAAATATCGAGATTTTTAATGGCAGAGGAGCAAGAAATGATGATGCTTAATAGGAAAAAGAGAAAAAGGACAAATCCTTGGCACAGAGCACTGAGGGGTCCTCTCCTCTTCTGTTTCGATGCTTATAATAAACGCGATTTACATAATCAAATTGGGTAAGTGCCAAAAATTCTGTCAAAAATGTTGTGCAGCATGATTCTTGTAATAATTGGAGGAACTGCCACAGGAAGGGGAAGGACATTTACGGATTTTAAAAACGGAAGGCAACGGTCACATTTACCGAGGTACGACGATGTCGTTTAAAGTATTAACTTGGGAATGGTACCATTTGGTATCTTTATCTTGTTTTAGACCTACAATTGATTTCAAGATAACTTTTGAAAAAGAAAATTGCAAAAAATGCCATGGGAATACTCTAAAAAGTTTTATTATTTAATAAAGACCAATACTCTTGAAATCCTAATTTCATTTTTATGATATTATACATTAATCGGTGTTCAAAAATTATATATTAATTATTTGAACAAATTATATTATCAATTATAATTTTAAATTAAAAAGAGGCATTAATATATTAAAAAGACGTATCCTTCCGCATATCAACAACCTACCAATTTAACTCATAAACAAAATTGTTTGATCCGCCGAGAAGTCGATAATAGTTCTTTTTTTTATCTGGTCAAATGTAAATTCTATATATCAAAATTCATTTTCAAGTACACCGGACATACTCAAACAAATTAAAAGATTTAAAGATGTACAAACGACAACTGATCTATCAATCCAATACTAGAGATTCAAAATGAACTAAAACATTAGGATATAAAGAGTACATAACTTTATATACATGTATTTTAATCCGTCTCACAATGCTATTAATACATGGTTTGAGATCCTCAAAAATCTTTCTATTTCGCGTCATCCAAATTTGGTAGACCGTGCAAGCAAGTGCGATTTTCTTGACTTAGATTGCCAATGTGCCTCGAGTTTCTTTTTTCATCTACTTCAATGCACTAAGTATTGTCATCATTGACCTCCTCATTCCCAACAAACCTTTGATATGTCCTCAGATGCTTGAAGTCAAAACACATTAAAAAAGTAAGTGCTACTCTATTTTCAAGGTGTGAACCATAAGAGGCACATCAAATCGATGTTTAGATGCATCAATTTATCCTTTGTAAGAAGCTTAGACCGCGCAACCAACCATAGCATGAAAGAGTGTTTTGGAGTTATGTAAGGTCTCCAAATCTCCCCCGTCCAGCACCTTTTCTTCCCCTTCGGCCTAAAAAATTGATATGCGTTGCCTATGCAAAATCGGCCAGAAGTTGTCTAGTTGGACAGCCTATCAACAACAGGATGGCCAGTGAGTTCCAACCCTCTAAGCTAATTTCGAATGTCCAACAGTTTCTTGATCAAATGAGAGTGATCTTTCGTTGCCATACACTCCCAAATACTAGCCCCACCGAGGTAATTTGATTAATCCATAGTGTGTCTTTCTTACTATGAATTGTCCAAAGGAATTTTGAAAGTACTGCTGAATTCCAACATTTTATGTCTCTCAATCCACGTCTACCCTCATGTTTTGACAAGCAAACATTACTCCAAGCAACAAGCGGTTCACTAGTACCCCAAAGGAAGTTGCGGCATAAACTAGTGATCTTTGAAACAATCACGTCTGTGATAGAAAACAACATTAACACGATTATACAATTTAGTCGAATGTGGGTCCTCCAATTAGACCCTTTTTGAGTAAGGCAAGAAAAGCGTCCAAAAACGAGTTTTTGAGTATTTCTTGTATATACAATTCCATAAACATCGAAGGTCAAAAAGGAGGAAGACAACTACACATTTTCTTAAAAGACCAAAGAAGTTCATCAAAGAAAGCAGGGAAACCCGAGAAAGCCCAACATATAAGACAACAAGGTACGAGTAAGTCTTAGGTAGATAGGTAAAAGGCATGACAAAATGGACAAAAATGAATGTTCAAGGCATGGGGAAAAGGTCTATAACCAATGGCATTAGAGAGAGGGAAAGAAAAAAAAAAATCATTTCTTAGTCAATATAAAAATATAAAATATAATTGGTTAAATACATAAAATATATTAATGAACTTTTGTCAAATCTTCCAATTCATTTTTCTTAAAATATGAATTCAAGCTACTTGCTTTTACTTTTTACTCAAAACCAACTCAATATTTTTTATCCCTATTTTTTTGCAATATATGTCACATTTGAATTTTTTTTCATTTTTGTAGAGAAATTAATTAAGGTTAAGAAAGGCTTCTTTTAGAAATAGTTGGTAAAATATAGCCATCATCTAAATCAAGATCATCCTCGATAGGCATACTCAGTACTCTTCTAATAATTTTTTTGTCAATACACTATTATACAGTCATGTTATTTTCACTAAGATAATTCAAAATTTGTTCAAAATCTATCACATTACATTTTCGTAGTATTGACTACAAATGATTTCATGTAAATACTTAAAGGTTTAAATTATTTATTTATCGATAAATAATAACCCTCTAAAATAATAAATTTCACTCTATCTCAATATTATTATTTTATAAAAGTTTTACCATACCATAGTTGTCCAAATAGAATGGCTTATTTATGCATAGGTTGGCAGTGCATATTTGTGATAGTAGTTTTGGTGGTTTGTGATGCCAGCAAGACAAGGTCGTGA
>CAIGRB010126640.1:12857-30494 GCA_903798255.1 Fraxinus quadrangulata | reverse complement strand
ATCTGTGATCATGAATTGTATAATTATGATTTTAATATATTTAATTAATAAAATATATTTAATTAGTTAACAAATACCTGATTTTTGCATTTTTAAATTTAAGACCTGAAAATTGATTTAGTGTTAGCTCTTCCCTAAAAAGTTACTATTGTTTTGGGACCAAAATAAACTTAAACAGGCCAACCCAAAATCGACCATCCGAGTGAGTTTGAGTGGGCAAGCAACTGCGGAATACTTATAGGCTGAGGGCCCAAATTTCTCGGCCCAAATGAGCTCTTCCCCCTTCTCTATAAGGAGGTGTGGAATTAGCAAAAAATAATCGCCCCACCCACCCCTTTCTTACACAGACACTCCACTCTGTTACCATCACTCTTACTGTCGTTAGGGTTTAAGCTAAGCAAAAAGCACTAAACAATCGCTTGTTTAATTGTATAATATATAATAAATCCGCATACGCAATCTCTCATGCTAAGCGATTCTATGCTATAGTATTGATACCCAAAAGTAAGCTCTCTCTCTCTCTCTCTCTACTCCCTACTTTAATTTACTCTGTGAAAATTGACAATTGCATTGAGGATATACAGGTGTATAGAATTTTTCGGGTATTCTGTAGGTAATCAGTTACTGTTTTCTTTTGGTACAGTGTTATTTATAGTTTTTTATTAGCATGTATCGGGGCGTTCTTGAAATCCCAGTTTTTATATGCCTTTCTATATGCATCTTCTTTTTCTTGTTTACTGTGCGTGATTTCGTATTTCATGATTTATAGATTTGGCAATTTTTTCTTGTAGTTTTGTGTCATTGATTTGGAAATGGATGGCATGTATATATGATGCCCAAAATGATTTTATCTTGCTTTTTGTTCTTTTCAATTATGTGTAAATTGGCACTTTGACTTTCTTTTCATGATTTGGAGTTACTTTTTTAAATGCACTGCTATTCGCGATTTATAAAATTCTTTTTAATTTTTCAGTTAATATTTTTACCTTTTATGTTTAAATAGCCATATTTTGTGATTTCTACACTTTCTAGAATCCTTTATCTTGGCAACATGTTAGATTTGGATTCTTCATGACTTGCTTGGAAGGCTCCAGAAGCAGCACTGTATTTGAGTTTATTTTCTTTAATTTCAACTTTAAATTTCACATTTCTGCCCCTGAACCAAGAATCAACTTGGCTGTGTTGTAATATATTTATTTAAAAGGCTTTGATATTAAATTCCTAGCCCTTAATGTTAGCTTTTGCTCCCCCCCATCTTTTTGCCAAGTGTGTAATAGTTTACTTTTGTTTCCTTGTATCTGTTAGTAAATTCACTTTGTCCCATGTTGAACTTATTTCATTATTTATTTTTGTTGTGCAACGGGGTAACAACTTTAGTTCTGATTGATTCTCTTTCCCCTTAATATTAAATTAATTCTGTGGGTGTTCTACTTTATCAGAATTATTACTTAATTGTTAATTGATATGCTACCATATACTTTGTTCTTCCTTTGGTAGCGAAACTGTTTCCTTCTGTTGGTATACTCTAAGCTGAAAGATCCTCTAAAGAGTTCTGCATAGATGGCGAACTTAACCTTAACAGGCATACTCGAAAAGGTAGCTATCGGTGCTGTGTATTCTGAGTTATTTTTCCCTTTAACAGACTTGCGATTCTCAATTAATTTGCGTTTGCAATGCAGATGACGGGGAAAGACAAGGATTATAGATACATGGCAACTTCTGATTTGCTTAATGAATTAAACAAAGAGGGATTCAAACTCGATGTTGACCTTGAAGTAAAGTTGTCTAATGTTGTTATCCAGCAACTTGATGATGCTGCAGGCGATGTTTCTGGATTAGCTGTAAAGTGGTCTGTACTGGATTTCTTTATTTACAAAGATAAATGCTAGTGATGTTCATATCTCTTATTTTATTTTGATACAAGATTGATTTTTCTTCTTTATTTTCCTTGAATTATGTTACTGATTGATGAAGTTCCGTATTCTGAGATCTAATATTCGTCATTATTTTCCTATTTAATTTGTTTTTTCCTGCTTTGCACCAATCCTTTCCTTTAGGATGAGTTGTTGGGTTCTTTTCTTTTATCCCCCTTGTGCAAACAGGTATTTTATTCATGCTAAGATTTTATGTTCACCAATTGTGTTTCATGATTTTACAATTATGTTGCCTATATTTATATTTCATCTTAGTCGAAATTTAATATTGTACTTTTGGGCATTAAGTCCCAGTATTGGAATCTTCAGATTTAGAATAATGTTAAAAAAGGCGCAATCAGGTACATGGATATTTTTCCATCATAAACAAAATTCAACAGTATATAGAAACTGTTATTTTAGTTCGTGTGGCAATGGACTATTTCCAAAATGGTTTTATGAGAGACACAAATTTCTAATGTTTTAGTTGGCAATGTAGGCTATTCTCAAAATGGGCCAATGAAAAGTTTTATGTTTTGTGGGCCACAAGCCTTGTTGATGACTAAAAATGACGGGGCAAATTTAGACCAACTTAATAGAAATTTAGTAGAGTGATTGCTAGAATTTAGGATAATTTCATTGATTGAATTTTAGAAAGAATACATTGAGTTCAGCCCTTTGGAGGGGACCATTTGCCCCTATTTATATGCCTCTAAATCAAGCAACTTGGCCTCCCGGATTTAAGACTGCTGATTGGTTGTTGAGGTTGGCCAAACGGGTCATCATGGTGCTTAGGTCGTAGTTGTGGCCTAGGTCATGATTACATGTCACCTAGGTAATCATTGCTGATTTCTGGTTGGCTGAAAATGAGGTGCGATGTCACAAGTATCACTTGTCGCTTTTGGAGTGGTCGTCCTAGTGGTGATGACATCGTTCAGGATTACAATGATGTTTTTGGATGATGGCGGGCATGGGTCGAGCCGACCTTGTGATCTCTTAGTCTGTCTTTTTTGAAGTGCTATTGAATCTTCATAAACTATTCGCCTTAACTTAAGTTCGAGCTGGTTTTGTGAGTTCGGACACCAACAAGCCTTGAAGCGGTGCTGTGAGGTGTGTGCCTCACACAATTGAGGTGTATGCCTTTTAAAATTGCCAGAATCAGTGCCTTAGAGGCATTCTTTGCCTTCTTACTTTTAGGCGGGTCTTAGGTGGGCTTCAATTGGGTTTTTATATGGAATATTATAATCTACTTTTTTTGGTAACATGAAATGAATCTTCCATTTCTTTTAATTTTTGTGGATTTTAACGTGTTATATGTAAATTTATTTTCCATGCTAATTAGTTGCGTCACACGACCCTGAAATTCAAATGTTGCTTAGTCCTTCAATAGAACTTATTTGAAGAAAATAAGGGGATGTGAGCCAATTTGTGATTGAAAAAGCTTATAAATTGTGTTCAAGGAGTCTATTTACATTGGCAAAAAAATTAGAAAATATTATCTTCTTGTTATTTGGATAATGGTTGATTTATTGCTTTGATTTGGGATTTTATTGTTGCACATAGCTAAAGTATGACTCTGGAAGATTTTATATCATCAGCTGCATTCTTATTATTATTTTTTTATTTTTCTTTTATGTGATATTTAGTCTTGCTCCATTGGTGAAGAAAATTCATGAGCAGCAGATTCTTGAGATGGCTAATAAGCTTTGTGATAAATTACTGAATGGGAAAGAACAACATCGTGACATTTCAAGTATTGCTTTGAAGACGATTGTTTCTGAAGTTCCTACCTCATCCATCGCACAATCCATACTTGTATCCATATCTCCAAAGTTGATAAGAGGAATAACTTCCCAGGTGAGTTACTATATACTATTTAGCATCATTGGTATCATGTCCAAGGGTTATAGAATTCTCTAATGATGGTTCTTTTACAACTGAATTCTTGTTTAACGTTAGCACATGGTAGATGGTTTGTGATTCCACAGGAGTGATGTTATCTCCATGTTTCTTTGAAAGGGAGAATGGCCACATAATATTTTTTACTGTATTAGATAGATGATGCTGATTTGTTGGCTTCCAAAGATCGTTGGTTAATTGTTAAATCTTTTAAACTTGCATTCTTCAAATTGAAGTGTTGCACTCAATGCATTTGTAAGTGTTGGTTTTTAAAAATCTGTAAAGATGTCATCTGCTAATCATATGGTAATGCATCTTTAAATACAAGAGCAATGGATCTCTTTCACAAACTAGGGATGCATGAGTAAATGACGTTGTGTTAACCACGAATGAAGTGGAATAATAATTTATTAACTCCCATGATTGCAGAGGTACACGATGCCAACACATTCCGACTTTGTTCGCTTTGTGACATATGATTTCAAATTGCTCCTACGATGTTAGTGAGGGGGCTCTTCATTAGAAACTCTTGCTTTCCCGATTGGCTTTAAAGCTGAATAAACACTATTTGCGATGAGCTTGCATTTTATTTTCAACATCCTTGGAAACTTCTTTCTCTCATATTTGTTGGATGTGAAATAAGCATTTATCTCGACTTTCTGCATTTCACATGAAATGCCTGCTCTATCATGATGCTTTAGTATGTTCAGAAAAGAAATGGTCTATTATAGAATTCAAAGATTGTCTGTCCCTAGTTCCGGCTAATATAAATCAGGAATGCCACTATGTTCATATTTGTAATACGAGCATTAGCGTGGCAATAAATAGTTACTACAACAATAGACTAAGCTCCTGTTCGGCCCCCATTTTTTAAAACTCATTTTTCCTCAAATTCAATTTCAACCACACATTTCGTGGGATCCACAACTATTATCAACTTTTCAACTACACATTTCATCAACTTTTATCGAAATTTACTAAAAATCTAATTTTTATCTAAACCAAACAAGGGCTAGGTCATTTTCCTAATAATAAAAAGATTTTGGAGTTGGTAGCAATATAATTAATTGCAAAATTTTTGTTTTATGCTCTTCGAAGTTTATTACTTATTTCAACTTGTCTTTCCTTTTTTTCAGGGAATGTCCACTGAAATTAAGTGTGAATGCCTTGATATATTGTGTGATGTTCTTCATAAATATGGAAATTTAATGGCATCAGATCACGAGGTATTATTAGGTGCATTGTTGCCCCAGCTGAGTTCCAATCATGCCAGTGTCAGGAAGAAGGCCGTTTCATGTGTAGGTAATATCAACTGAATGTGCTAATCTTTTGAATGGTGTATCAGTCTTTCTATATTGTGTATATCTTGATCTCATAGCCATGATATTTCCTTTAAATCTAATTAAATTTAGCACTCTACCTTCAGCGTCTCTTGCTTCAAGCTTGTCAGATGATTTGCTGGCAAAAGCTACAATTGAAGTTGTTCGGCTTTTGAGAAATAAGGCTATAAAACCAGAAATTACACGCACGAACATTCAGATGATTGGGGCTTTGAGGTACTTAATCGTAAATTGATTTCTTTAGTGATGTTAGGATATGTCCATGAATAACCCATGAATCTTTGGTTTGTAAGTCGTGCTGTTGGCTATCGTTTTGGTGCCCATCTTGGAGATACTGTTCCAATATTAATTAGCTACTGTACAAATGCGTCGGAGAATGATGAAGAGCTTCGTGAGTATAGTTTACAGGTATATAAATTTTTTACATATCCTTTTGTTGTTGAAGTTATGTTAGAATGAGGTATTTAATCTTTTTCAATTGTAGGCTCTAGAGAGCTTTCTGCTGCGGTGTTCCAGGGATATTTCTTCCTATTGTAACGACATCTTACATCTTACTTTGGAATATCTTAGCTATGATCCTAATTTTACTGATAACATGGAGGAAGACACAGATGATGAGAGTTATGTGGTGGAGGAGGATGAGTATGTAATGCAATTATTTGCAATTCTAAGTTATTTATGGTAAGAATTTGTGATAATGTGTTATCTTCATGGATTTGTAGCGAGAGCGCTAATGAATATACCGACGACGAAGACGCGAGCTGGAAGGTCCGCAGAGCTTCTGCCAAATGCTTAGCAGCCTTGATTGTTTCCCGCCCGGAGTTGCTATCGAGGCTGTATGAAGAGGTATCCATTGTATAAGAGTTTTTGAACATGGTTCTGGTGAATCTGGACCATTTGCCTACTGGATATTATGGAAATTTATTATAGTACATGTCTAAGGACCATTAAGTCCTATAAACTTCATTAGACATAGAGTTCTAATTCCCTGTCAAACTCTTGAGATTTTGTTTTCATTTTACTTATATTTTGAGTAATATCCTCATAAAACTGAACTCTTATTACTTTCTAGTGCAAAAGATCCTAGTTTAAATCATAAACCACAATAACATTCTCTTTAAGGTCAGATTGTTCATTATATATGGCCCATTTAACTAATTCAGCAATGCCAATAGACTGTCACACTATGGAAAATCAATTAAAAAACTGTCATTTTAAACCCACCAGAAGGAAGCTTCCATTTCTAATACGTAAAGAAATGTATCACTAAATGCTTGATATTATTTTATTAAAGAAAATTGCCCGTACCTTCTTTCAAGCACTATCTATATAAGCGATTCGAACACTTTTGATTCACTTTCTGAAACATTTTAAAAATGTCGAAGTTACTTGTTTGGTGGTAAATTTAGAACTGTTGTAAAAATGAATTTGTTTATAAAGTTGCCTATTTGGGAAGTTTATGTGACTATATGATCCTTGCTAATGCAACAGAACTCATGTGGTGTCTTCCCTGAATATTATGAATACTAGAGTTTCCGTTTCTAATGTTGTTATGGAACTTATATAAGAAATTGACATGTTGGAGTATAGGTTTCTTTTGTATGCAGTTGACTAAATTTTAATGAAAGATGAACAATGCTTTTAAATATATTCATTTTCAGGCTTGCCCGAAGTTGATTGATAGGTTTAAAGAAAGGGAAGAAAATGTCAAGGTATGGCTGAATGACACAACTAAACCCCTTATAGTACAACCACTTGGTTGATTATCTAATAATATTTAAGCTGCAGATGGATGTGTTTAATACCTTCATTGAGTTACTGCGACAAACAGGAAATGTGACTAAAGGACAGACAGATTTTGTTGAATCAAGGCAAGAATATGGTTCTTCCAGTTTGACTCGTTAAATTCTTGTACAGAGATGTTATATTTTGTTTAAATTGTTTGTCTGTAATTTCGATTATTGATACAGTGTTTTTTCTGTTACATCTTACACAAGGCAGGGCTGAACAGGACCCTAAAACAAGTAATAAATAAAAGATCTACTCAATGGCTTCATTATAAATTATCATCGAAGGAAATTTGATTATTTTTCTGCTATCTTGCTATCAGCATGAGTATTTGGAGATAGCTCCCATCTAGGGACAGAATAAATCAACAATGATTAAATTTAATTGGAAAACTGATTGCGATTGGGGCTTGCGGGTTTAATATGCTTTAAACGAACTATGCTTTTTTCATCTAGAAAAAAAAATAGATTTTAGTATCCTTCGCCCCTGATTAACATAATATATTCTTTAATAAGATGCATGCTTTAGATCTACATACTGTGGTGTCATTGTACTCTCCCAACCTACAAGTCATGAGTTCACTAACTTTAAGACAAAGGTTATGAAGATAAGAAGTGAGAAGAGTGAGCTTAGCTAAATTTTCTCTAATTACCTTGGCAATGTCTTATCTGTTTTGTCACGTATTGGGTAAATTTTTGCACCAAAGGTTCTACAGAAATGAAGATAGAGATCAAGAAATCGAATTTCGATAATTTGTGGAAACATGAAGACTAATTCTTTGTAATTGTGATTTCTCTTTGTCAGAAATGGATTTTTCTTGTCTTCATATTTTTGCTAATACTGATGATGAAATTCATACTTTACACGATTTAAAATACTCAACTCTTCGTTGGGATGAGACGAAGGGATTTCCCTCACTGGAACTTTGATATCTGCATTGACTTTTGGATTATGATGTTGTGATATTGTGATGCAGTCCCAGATACATGTTGAAGCAAGATGTCTCGAAAATCGTTCGATCTGTAAACAAACAATTACGTGAGAAATCTGTCAAAACGAAGGTGGAATTCTACCTAATATGATCTTTTGGTGATCAACTTAGAGCTTCTACATCTGATCACACTGTTTATGCCTACAGGTTGGTGCCTTCTCGGTCTTGAAAGAACTGGTAGTTGTGCTGCCTGATTGCCTTGCAGACCATATTGGATCTCTTACTCCTGGAATTAATAAAGCATTATGTGTAAGTTTTTGCCCCCTTTGATGAGTGCTCATTTGGAGTTTTGTTAGTTTTTCTATTTGTCGCCAAAGATCTTGTAAGTTCTTTCTTCTGTTAACAGGACAAATCATCTACCTCAAATTTGAAGATTGAAGCTCTTGTTTTCACAAGATTAGTGTTGGCCTCACATGCCCCTTCCGTTTTCCATCCCTACATTAAGGTAATGTGTGATGTAATTGGTCGCTTTGCCATAGAAACTATTAAGAATGTGATGACTTTCTTGAAATCAGACTAATCAGTGGAACATGAAAGTTTTCTGAAAATCTTGAATCATGTTAATTGCGAAAGTTACTGTTGTCACTTTTACAAAATCTGAAAATTTGGTAAGTCATTTATAGAATGATGTAATATGGGTGCTTGTAAAAATTAGTAATTTTTCATGTTATGGGAGTTTCGTAAGTCCATTATCTGATGATGAACATACGAGTCATTGTTATAGAATGGATAGCTTTCCTTGAAAATCTGTTTTTGAGGTGTCAAAAAATGAAGATCTAAATAGTCTAAATAGTATGACTTCTGATCATAATTGTATGCATACAAAATTCTTTGGGAAAAGGAGGAAAGAAGAAGCTAAGCAGCATCATAGGAGTAGATTTTGCAGCATCTAGGTCATTTTCGTGATGTCAGTGGATGGACACCTGTCAGTTTCCCTTCCGTAGAGCTTCAGATCATCTAATCATCTCTAATTTTGTTGAAATATGGAAATCTCTATATATGAACTCGTAAGCAAACTCATCATTAGACCTCTTGAAGTGTGTTCATGAGGATTGTTGAACTAAGGGTCCGTTTGATAGGCAAAGGTGGAAAATAATTTCAATAAAGATCTTTTAGGGTCCGTTTGGCACCGATGTTGAGTACAACTCTCTTTTTATTGTAAACATTAAGTTAACGGTTTGGCAGTATAGCTAGAAAAGTGCGTTTGATTTATTAATTGTAATTATTGCATAATTATTTGACTAAATATTATTTTTATTATAAAAATCTATATAAATTAAATATTTCAATTAATTTGTCTTGGCGCAATTTTTTTTTTAGCATAAATCGTGTTTTAAATTTATTTATTTCAAACGTTAAAATACAACATGAGAATATATGAAATACCATACTTCTTATATTATAATTTCATTTCTAAAATATATTATCTCACATTAAAAATAAAAATTAAGAGCAAAACATGTAATAGTAATATTCAAAAAAAATATTTGAGTAATATATAATAATTGATGTGTAGTAAAATTAGATATATTTTGATCTTTTACTATAAAATTATAAGCATAATTAATATAGATTTCAACTCCCATAATGCTGAATTTAGAGCTTTTCAGAAAAGCCTCTAAAACAACTTAAGAAAGTTTTTTTTCTTGGTCAATGAGCACTTCTTTGACTGCAACTAAACAGCCGGGTTTTTATACCGAAGTATTTTTGGTCTTCTAAATGTGCATTAGAGCTCCCAAAAAAGCCTTCCCAAGCACATACTTACAATATTGATTTCTCCTCCTCTATGCCGTGTTTTCCCATGAACCAAGCTACCACTCATTTGGTACAATTCAAGATCGTGTTATGGAGTTCTCATGGAGTGCTTTGAATGATGATTACTGTTATTCTTCAAAATTGTTAATCTGAGGATTTCTATTTTCTTTTTAAGCTTAAACGTCAAACAATGCATTTAAATTTGAATTCAGAGCATAATGGTTTGGAGATACAACCGTAACATTGTTGCTAGTGTTAGAAGCATTCTTCTGCTTCTGTGGTTTTCTAGGAAATGTATAATATTGTGTTGTTACTTTCATTATTGGATAGGTAATATCAGTGAATTATTATTTCCATAAGTTAGCAAGCTGTGCAAGAGGGTTGGTTCTCTAACAATGGTGTGTTCATAGGCCATTTCTGCTCCTGTTATATCTGCTGTTGGTGAACGCTATTACAAAGTTACAGCAGAGGCATTAAGAGTATGTGGAGAACTAGTACGCGTTCTGCGACCAAATATTGAGGTCGGTTGCTTTTAACGTCTTCATTTCATATGGATTCTTTGACGATTTCTGTTTCCTTCCCAAAACGTTAATTGGTTTTTGTCGTTCAGGGTTATGGTTTTGATTTCAAATCATTTGTCCAACCAATATATAATGCCATCATGGCACGCTTGACAAATCAAGATCAAGATCAGGTTAGTGCCTATCTTTGCAGTCGAATTTATTTTCTGGGCATCATATTTGGCTAATTGTTTTCTTTTTGCAGGAGGTTAAAGAATGTGCCATTTCTTGCATGGGGCTTGTTGTTTCTTCATTTGGCGATCAACTTGGTGGGGATTTACCTGCATGCCTTCCAGTGTTAGTAGATAGAATGGGAAATGAGATAACTCGACTTACAGCCGTGAAGGTTTGTTTGAATTCAAAGTCCTCTGGGCTGTCCTTTGTCTGTGGATTCATGGTTCCATTAGCGCTCTTTGAGTTGGATTTTTCTAATGTGCTTTAGTGGGGCTAAAGCCAGATATCAACATGGGGAAGTTAAACATGAATTATTTATGATGGAGAAACTACTATGGATGAATTTATTACTATCAATGTTTTAAAAGGCAATGGCATTAGTCCATTTCACTTCCCTCAGGTCAGGGCGTGAGCCAGGGCATGGCTTGTAAGCCCTGGTTTTTTTATATTAATACTTTCAAAGATATTAAAATTAAAAAGTTGACAAATGCGGAAGGACTTGGGTAATTGATTAATAGAATCTAATTTAATTTGCAACAGATTGGTGAGAACTTGATGTTGAATCAAGCTGGAGTCAAAATAATATTCATGTAGCTCCTAGGTAGTGTGAAACGACTTTTTGAGTAGAATAGCTGCCCTTGAGTTTTATCTGAGTAGGATGATTTGATAAAAGAAATGAATTGACTTCTTCCCTTTCCATTTTCCTTCAATGTATGTATGGTCTGTTCAGGTATCGTTTGGCAAAATAGTTGGGCACCAACCATTTGGCTCAAAATGTTTAAGATCCATTTTGACAAGTAGCTACTAGCCGTAACTTTTTTAAGTACCTCAATGCGTATCGGAGATCCTCACTGAAGTCCTGTATTATATACAATTCATGACACACCACGAATCTAGACTACCAACTTGATTATAGCTTGTTTAAGGACCTTGTCAAAGCTATGGAAACACAGTGGGAAACTAGCAAAAACGTGTAAGCTCCACGTTAACTAGTAGTAGTCACCCAAGGCTTTAGAACCATCTGTGTGACTCAGGCATATTTGGGATGGGATGAGTTGGTGTTACATTTTTATTGCAATATAGTTTTGGAGATACACTTTCTATTAGCTGGTTATATAAGGTTTTTTTTTGGGATATCAGTTAGGTTGGTTTACACGTTTAGCTGTTAACACCTTTTAATTTTTCTTCCCCAGGCTTTTGCTGTCATTGCTGCATCTCCATTGCACCTGGATCTATCGTGTGTTTTAGAGCATGTAATTTCTGAGTTGACTGCATTCCTAAGGAAGGTACTTCCAATATATTCTCCAGAAACATTTTCGGCACAATTATCTGAATTAGAGGAAAAGCTACTGAGTTTGTCTCATCTTTTTGGAAAATAGGCTAATCGAGCATTAAGACAGGCGACGCTAGGAACTCTAAATACTTTGATAGTTGCTTATGGCGATAGAATTGGTTCTTCTGCTTATGAAGTGATCGTTGTGGAACTTTCAACTCTAATAAGGTTAAACTTGTGTTTTTTTTACTACAGATGTCCGTTCAATAATTCTTTTCAGTTGCAGTACATGTTCATAAATTTTTTGATAATTCATTTTTAAGTGACTAGTAATTAAATGAGTATAAATTCTTCTTTGTGCTTTTCAGTGACTCAGACTTGCACATGACTGCTCTGGCATTGGAACTGTGCTGTACCTTGATGGCCGATAGTAGATCAGGTCCAAATGTTGGTTTGACTGTCAGAAACAAAGTTCTTCCACATGCATTGACTCTAGTGAGAAGCTCATTGCTGCAGGGGCAAGCACTTTTGGTATTATTTTTGTGTTGCATTGACTTAGTCGTGGTGTAAACTGTGAAATGTCTGCTTATTGTAAGTTATAACCCTCATTTATGGACACTACAGGCACTACAGAACTTCTTCCGTGACTTGGTCAACTCAGCAAATACTAGCTTTGATGTGCTGCTAGACTCCCTTCTTTCAACTGCAAAATCATCTGCCCAGTCTGGCGGTGTTGCAAAACAGGCTTTATTTTCCATTGCTCAATGTGTGGCAGTTCTCTGCCTTGCTGCAGGTGATGAAAAATGTTCACTCACTGTAAACATGCTCACGGATATCCTGAAAACAGACAGCACTACCAATTCGGTACGTCCATGTGCACTTGCTTGGATTACATAAATGGAGATGTTTTAGATGATTTTTTTAATGAATGCTTAGATGGTATATTATTTGCTTTAATCAAAACCAGTAGTTGGCTACGAATCTCTGCTTAATTAGTGCACTGCATTCGATTGGAAGATATAATTAGTATGGTCAAGGACTCAGGATTCAGCCTTTTCAACTAAGTTTACCCTTTTTAGTAGCTACCTCGATTCTCAAAATCTAGCAGTTATCGGTAATTGGAAGATCTCATGTTTACCCTGAAATGGACATTATCCTATGAGATTCTTTCTTCTTATTGAAACACTATAAAAGAAGGTTAGGTGTATGGTTTGTCAGATACTTATAGCCTGTCTACTTATTCTAGTATCAGAACAGATAATTGGCTTCTTGATTCTGGCCAGCTATCCGGGCTCTTGATTTTGGTGGAAAATATCAGAAGACGCTTCCAATTTAATTTGGTGTTGGAATATGTTTTATATACTACATTACATACAGCACGAGCTTTGGATGTTTTGGACTCCTCTCAGAATATTTTCGGCTGTCTGTTATTTAAATTAGGTAGCAATCTTCTTGTTTTGAATTATTTAAGGGAAAATATGAGCTACTTTCTGCCCTTCTGTTCTTTATTTGTAATTTGAGAGAATTCATTGATAAATTTCTTTTTAATCAAGGGAATTTAACTGTGTTGTGTTGGATTTTATGCTCATCTGTATTACTGCTACTATTCTCTTCTTATTCAGCATTGTTTTCTTATAGGCCAAGCAACATCTTGCCTTGCTGTGTTTGGGGGAGATTGGGAGGAGAAAAGATTTAAGTACACACGCCCATATAGAGAATATCGTTATCGAATCTTTCCAATCACCTTTTGAGGAGATAAAATCTGCTGCCTCTTATGCTCTAGGAAATATTGCTGTTGGAAATCTACTAAAATATTTACCCTTCATATTGGACAAAATTGATAATCAGCAGAAGAAGCAATATCTATTGCTCCATTCTCTGAAGGAGGTGTGGCCCCTGAACATATTCTTTCTAGAGGAAATTCATTTTTAACCAGCATTTATTGATACTTTACATTCTTGCTGAAATTTCTCCCACTTACAGGTCATAGTGAGACAATCTGTGGATAAAACTGAATTTGATGATTCCAGTGTTGAGAAGATCACCAATTTGCTCTTTAACCACTGTGAAAGTGAGGAAGAGGGAGTTCGCAATGTGGTTGCCGAGTGTCTAGGAAAAATATCCCTTATTGAACCAGTAAAACTTGTTCCAGCACTAAAGGTACCATCTAAGAAATATATGTTCTTTTATCCATGCAATGTGCAATGCATTATCAAATTTCTGCAAGACTTAACAATTTACTTGCGTATAATTGTAGGAGAGAACAAGCAGTGCAGCTGCATTCACCCGAGCAACGGTTGTAATTGCGATCAAATATTCCATAGTTGAGCGGCAGGAGAAGATAGATGAGATTTTGTACCCTGAAATCTCATCTTTCTTGATGCTTATCAAGGATCATGATCGGGTAATTTCCTAACAGTTATTAAAATGCTTCTACAGCTATATATGCTATATTGATACACTATATCTTCCATCATTTTTCCATTTACCATTATGTTCTGCATCTCTCTTTTGGATTTTCTGGTATTTTTCCAGGACCAAATTTGATTTATGTCATGTTATATTTGTTACTGAGCAGCACGTAAGGCGTGCAGCTGTATTGGCCTTGAGTACTGCAGCCCATAATAAGCCAAACCTAATAAAGGGCCTGCTTCCAGATCTCTTGCCACTTCTATATGACCAGACGGTAATTAAGGTAACTAATCTTTTAAAAATAACATTTTTCTCATTTCGTTGTCTCCTGCACAGACCCCAAAGTTAAATTCGCACTGTACTCTTAACTTACTATTATGTGGTTTACCCGTCCTTGCATTTAATACTGCAGTAAGCAATAACTCATTTTCTATCAGCGAAAACTGCTGATCTTTCCCTTAGAAGGAGAGGTCACTATTTGGGTGCAAAAGTAAGAAATTGCAAGACAATGGAATTATTCTGCAATATTGTGTTGCCTTTGGAATTAGAAGCTAATGTCGCATTTGCATGATATTCTGAGCATTAGGAATAGTCTAAATTTATTGGGTGTTAACTAAATTTGTATAACATTGTTTATCTCTATAAAAAAATTCTTTTTAATGTCCAAGACAGAATACATCTCAAATAAAAACCTCCGTAAATTTTTTATTTTGGGTGGATTAAATTTGAGTGAAATGGCTATCCGCCTCAAGAATGGTCCCACAACCAAGATTTTCTCTTTCGGAAAGTAACACTGGATCGCTTTTTAACTAGGGAGATTGAATCGATCAGTTTCCTTCACTGCCATGTCAAAAATATAATTGAACTTCATTTTGTGGATTTGAATGTGGTGTCAGGATGCAGATGTGCATATGCTGGATTCATTAAATATTCAAATTACACATATATGGCACAATATTTGTATTTCTTGCCTTTTTTCCTTTACTTTGTGCTGTGACGTAGTTTGTTGTGTAATAGACTTCTTAAAACAGATCTCAATTTCAAAGCAAAAGGAATCCTTACCTTTTTTTAAAAGGAGAAAAGGAAGAAGGAAAACAGTCAGATATACATTTTCCATATTTTTGTCCAACTGGTACCGGTCCGTCTCCGGTGTATTTACAGGCATCTATGTAACCTATTGTGCTCTAGACATATTCTATCATATTCACGTGAGTACTAAGGTCTGCATCCAGCATCACGTAGTGTTTGTAAAATAAGTGCATGTGATGTGTCTCCCTGTAGTTATGCCTAATAAAATTGGAAATTTGTTGCTTGCCGAATATGCAATGCTCATCATCTTCATTAACAAGTTCCAATGAGGATTAACTTTGAGTAACTTATGTGTGATTATTTTTATTTAGGAAATGTGTAGAGCCTGTTTTTGATGGTGATTCATCTGCTAAAGCTGCTTTTTATAAACCCTGTGATAAAATTTGGTTCACCCAAAGTTAATGAATGTAAAAACATAAAAAATAAAAAT
Organism: Fraxinus quadrangulata; assembly: GCA_903798255.1. Lineage (NCBI taxonomy): Eukaryota > Viridiplantae > Streptophyta > Magnoliopsida > Lamiales > Oleaceae > Fraxinus > Fraxinus quadrangulata. The sequence goes on along the minus strand of CAIGRB010126640.1, from coordinate 14,870 downwards.
TTGTAAGAGTTACTTTGCTCTTCATTCTATATTTTGACAATTTTTTGTTGCTTACCATGCTGTTGGAAAAATTTCCAGGCTCACTGCACATTATTTCTTTAGACTCCTGGCAGCAACTAAGATAGATTTTAATCTCTCTTAGAATAGCATATTTGACTTCATAATGTGAATAATAGGGTTCTCATTTGTCTTTATGTTCCTTTTCTTCCCTCTTTCTGCAGAAAGAATTGATAAGGACAGTGGATCTAGGTCCTTTCAAGCACACAGTAGATGATGGGCTTGAATTAAGGAAGGCTGCTTTTGAATGCGTAGATACTTTGTTGGATAGTTGTCTTGATCGAGTGAATCCTTCATCTTTTATTGTTCCATACCTTTTATCTGGTTTAAATGGTGAGTTTTGTTCTCTAGGAATGCCCTTCTTTATTGAACCTGATTGGTGCTGTTGTTAGATTTCTTATGATAATAATAAAAAATAACATTGAACTGGGTTGAATACCCATCAAAACTTGCATTGTAACATTGCGAGCGTACTTGATATTTTTTTTCTCTCCTCAGATCATTATGACGTGAAAATGCCTTGCCACCTTATCCTTTCGAAGTTGGCTGATAAATGTCCTGCTGCTGTATTAGCCGGTAATGTTTGATTTAGTTTTACAATGTACTTAAACCTTGTATTCGAAAACAAGTTATTTTAAATTAAATTTGAATCCGTTCTTAATTAATTATTGCACATCCAGTTTTGGATTCTTTGGTGGAACCTCTCCAGAAAACTATTGGCTTTAGGACTAAACAAGATGCTGTCAAGCAAGAAGTAGATCGTAATGAAGACATGATCAAGAGTGCCCTCAGGACAATTGCATCCTTGAATCGCATAAGGTATGCTAAGGTTTTGTATGACTTCTCTAGTTTCCTTTCTGTATAATAAACCCATAGTGGTATACTGTCTCTTGATGTAAGACAGCTATAGATCAAATTCTCAGTTTTCAGGGTTCAAATGGTTCTTTTAATTACTGTTTGCTGGTAAAAACCGAGGTCTTTAGTGCCTTTGGCTTAAGCTTTTTCCTTTTTTAACTTCCTATCTATCTTTTCTCGTTTGTGCCTCAATTTTCTACCATCTTCTGATGGCCCGTTATTTTGTATGGAGGGAAAGGAAAAGAACCACCTGTTTTGAAGTGTATTTCATTCTGAGCTTTCCAGAACACACCAGCTTTTGTCTCATTTTTGGTTAACTTAAAATGCATTATTGTTTTTCTTTTTTTTTTTCCCCCTAGAATCACTTGGTGAATTATATTAAGATTTCTAGGTGCAGCACTTGATAATTCATTTCTTTCTCCCTCTTTTACATTTGCAGTGGAGGAGATTGCAGCCACAAATTTAAGAACCTCATGGTTGAAATTTCGAAGTCCCAAGCACTGTGGGAGAAATACTCTTCCATTCGGAACGAGTGAAGCCGTTTCAGCCCACATCTCTTGTTGTTGCTGACGAACCTCAGGAAGGACATTTTTGGTTTTCCATATTATTATGGGACGAGATTCTTTGATACAGATGAAAGGGGAGTGATCACTTAGATGCCAGCTTTTGAGTATGTAAAAAAGGGATTAGAAAGTAGACTGGATCGTTCCCTCAAAATTCATTTCCTGCGTCTTATGGTCATGACTTCTTATCAAAAAAAATTCTTCCAAGAATGTTGATTTTTTTTTTTTTTAAATGTGTGGTACTCATTGAGCACTATCCTATAATTTTACGTCTTTTGTTACACTTTAAGAGGGCGTTTGACGCGCTGAATTGTATTAAGATGGATATGATTGGAGATAGGATTAGGAGCATGCTTGGGAGTGCTTATGCTTAAATACAAGCACCAAGTGTGTGGCTTGTATTTAATGTGGAACAACCTGCATTCAAAATAAATCATAATAAGTCAAACATTTGGTGCTTATTTTTAAGCATAAACTCTCCCAAACATGCTCGAGTGGCTAAAAGCTTGGGTGGATTAAGCAATATGAATATGAATAT
>CAIGRB010126640.1:0-12833 GCA_903798255.1 Fraxinus quadrangulata | reverse complement strand
TAAATTTTTCATTTTTCATCTCTCTGCACTTAATCAGCAATTTTTTTTACTCAAGCTTGCTTTGGCATGAGTCGAGCATGAGCTACCACATTTTAAAAAAATTAGCTTTGACTCGACATATGTTGAAGGTCAAACGTTTAAATTTTGGTTAATTAACAAATTTTTGGATGAAAATTGTTGGAGATCCATTCGGTGCATATTTATTAAAGTTTTACGACTGTGCTGCAATTTTTTTATTTTGATTAATTAAACTTAAAAGGTCACTTTTTTCTTTTTAGAATTGGTCACACTTGATTTTTGGTCCATTAATGAATTTTTAGATGGAAACAAACAACTTAGATGTCAGTAGCACATTTTTGAAACGTTTGAGACATATCTGCTATATTTTAAAGCTATATGGAAAAAAGGCTATTCTACATAAATGTGTGAAGTTGGTCCTTTTTCTCACGCTCTCTCCAAGATCGGGTTCGATCCTCCCTATACAATTTCCTCAATTTTTGTCATACGTGCTTTCCCCCTCGACAAATTGTTCCTCTCTCTCTCTCTCTCTCACTACAGAAAATCAGTTGTATTACTCCAGTCTCTTAACGAAATTCGAAGAATTTGATTTATAAAATTATAAAATAATGGAAAGAGGCGGAGGTGAAGAGGTTAGCATCGAAGAGCTCGCTTCCAACCTCTCCACTTATAAAGAGCAGCTTCAACAGGTACTGTTCCGTATGTATATACGTATGTAGTGATGCAGATGTATATGTATGATTGTTATTGGTGTTCTTTTGCTCGATGGGCAGTAGGGTTTTTGAATGATTTTGCTTTCACAAGTTTGGATTTTTAAGTTTTGGATAATTGAAGTTCCTAATTTGTCAATCGGACTGTAGTTTGGTTATTTACCTTGTGGCTTTTGGAAACTGCAATACTAATTAATTTTCTGTAAACTTGGGGTTTCTTCTGTAGGATTTCGTAATCCAAAGACTGAATATTTGAGGTCTTTATAGTAGGAGTAATAATTGATTTAATAGAGCTAAGCTTATAAAAAATATACAAGTTAATTCTTCTTTTTATTTTTTTTACTTGTATGATTTTCTATTTGCAAGCTTGAACATTTAAGTTTTTGATCTTGGAGTTCGTAGTTGTTTATGAAGAGAGAGCTTATTTAAATTATGTTTCTTGAGGCAATTTTCAGACAAAGTTGGTTTCTAACACGTGTTCAATACTTTTTCCGCCTTATTTATTTAATTTGTAGTGAATGGGAAAATGTTTGAAATTTATTATTCTGAGTGTCATGATTATGTCACCTGAAAATGACTTTTTTTTAGTTTACACTAAAATTCTTGCTATAGGGATCATGCATTTATTCTTAGCTTACACATAAACATATTCCTAGAAAATATACGGAAGGGGAATTTAACTCTTAAGCTTTGGTTTGGTAGGAAGTGATGGGGGAGGGAGACAAGGAAGATGTCGAGTAAACTGTTTTTGTCACTGATTCTTAGTAGTTGATCCTCCTATATGAGTCATTGGTTGTAGGATTGATGGGAAGATAGAGGAAACGGAACGGAATTGCCATCCAACTGGTATCCCGAAGGGTTCACCCGGATGGTGATTGGGTGGAAAAAGGCCATACCATTCTCAAATATAAAAAAATAAAAATATTGAATTTGTGAGGATAATATTGTTTCTTCTTCTAACATCTTTATCTCCTCCCTGATCTTAATTTACCAAACTCTTTTACCCATCTTGGTTTTCGAACTCTCAAGCTTCTTATGGTTTATCTCAGTTAGCATCATTAAATGTTATTCCTGGATGACTTCACTGAAATCATATATCGCAAGATGACCTGATTTTATGTTCGAGCATTGTCACTTTGTGCAGTAATATGACCTAAGACATCAAAATTTTACTATACAACAAAGGGAGATGGAAATCCTTGTACTGAGATTAATGACAAAAGGATTAATCAAGACTTTGTATAACCTTTACTATCAATCCATCCTGTTGACACTACACGATAGCTAGATGACTAAATCATCATTCATGATCTCAGTTTGCAAGAACTCAAACCAATTTGCTAAAGTTTGTTTCTCCTTCAAGCACTCGTATTTCTTTCTTCTATATTATTAATCTCTCCAGTTTGTTAAGCCTGCTTTTATATAGCTTCTTTATTTCAGGGTGTTAAAAATCCATGGGAATTAAAAGAGGCTTTTGTGCATCTTCTGGTTTAGATTTATAATTGGCCTTTTAGCTTGTTTCTGAGAGTATGGAGTTCTGGCTTGGTTCATTAATTTGATTGTGGACACACCAGCTCATCTCATGATTGCTATTGCTATTGTAACTTTGTGTCAATTGAAGTTCAATTTGAACTTTTGAAGTTTTATAGTCAATGTATGCTGATTCTTTGTTAAGTAGAGGCGAGAAAATTGATTAATATGGCTTACGTTGGTAGTTTATTTTTTATCATATAAAAAAATTCAGTGTAAATAAAGTGCCACGTAATATCATGAGATAGCCTGCTTAAAATTGAAGTTTCATTGAAGTAAGAGTGGTGACACTCCATACAGAAGTCCTTATAATCATTATTTGATGTAGGTTCTCTTATATAGTTGCTGTAATTTTCCTTTCTCATCAAAGTCGGTATCGCGGAAAGTTTTCTGGTGTTTGTCACATTGCTTGTTCCCTCCTACCTGTTAAGAGGATAAGAAATTCTGCATTTCAATTGGCATTCATTTTCTGTATGTGCACTTGCATAGCTTTCTTGCATCCAGTACCTTACGTTAGTTTTTTATCCTTAAACATCCATGTATATAAATTCCACCATTTATCACAAAATCTCATTCAATCCAAAAAGATGCCTTCGCCATATGGTTTATTTATGCATTTTAAGATAATAACTTCCTATTATTGCAAACTTATGACTTCTGCAAATTTTTTGGCAACATTTGCCTTTTATATGGATCAGGTCCGCAATCTATTGCACGATGAACCTGGGAACTCTGAGTATTTAGACATGGAGAAGGAGCTTGTGGAGGTGACTTTTACTTATTTGTTATTCTTTAATTCTTCATAATGATGAGGGGACTAATTTCTTTGGGGCAAGTTATCTATTTCACTCCCTGGTCCTGGCAAGTGTAAGTTCATGGAGTTGTGTCTGATCATTTTCTTTGAGAAGTGACAGTCAATACGATTCAGTATAGTAGGTTAAGAATCCAATTATAGGTAATTATTATTTTTAATTGCAATCTCTCTTCCTCTTTCTCTAATATTATTATTGCTCGGACAAACAATGTCAAGGAACTACCTGTGACTGAAGAGATATCTTTGTACTTTGATTTTTGAAGGTGAGGATATTTTATTCGACTAAAACAAATCCTCAACCCCTGATATAGAGGAGTGGGGGAATTTTACAGAATTTTGGAGTGAGAAACTTAATAAAGATGTCCATCACTTCTATCTTGGTTCCATTGCAGGTGTGCTATGTTTGGTGATGGACAGCCTGCTCTTTCCCGTGATTTCAGATGTCACTTTGAATTCTAAGTGCAAAATTCATCAATTATTTAGTTTATTGCAGGGAAAATAATTGTTGGTTTTAGTTTAGACTTGGCTAATTTCTGTGACTGCAGGTAATTGCTTTGACAGAAGAGCTTCTGGCAACTGCAAAACAAAATGATGATTCTGGAATTGGTATTGGTATTACTGGTGAAGCATCTCCTAGCACGCATCATTCTGGAAGTACCTTGGACGCGGTATATATTCCATATTTTTCTTTTTGTTTTGTGTATCTATTTTTTTATTGTTAAGTTTATAATCATGATTATTCTAGGACTTGATTCCCACGAGGGGCATAATCTTCGCAAATTAATAAATTATTTGTTTTTGATATATATGCAAAGTTCATACTTCCAACCTACGTCAGGAATCCTTTTCAAAGCAAGGACACTTGGCGTCATGGCCAAATCTATTTCTAGTCAAATTCCACTAAGAAAAGTGATAAGTGTGTTATTTTGAAATGCTCATGTTGCCGAAGCATTTGCGCGATGGAATCTTGCTTAGCAATGAAAGCACCAATTTAAATCTATTCCAGTTAGCTTCAACACACAATCTTTGTTTTTCATTCACTCATTCTTTTTGTGCTTGTTCTGTTGGGCAATGGTCCATTACATATGTTCTGTATGATATATTCTTTTAATTCTTGAGTTGCTTTGACAGTTTATTATGATCGTGGTACTAGTACTTTTAACTGAGCCAACTTTTTGCTATTTCTTGTTTTCCAGAATTCAATGTCCATAGTTGATCATACTAATGGGTTTCCTGTCGGCACCAAAGTGCAAGCAGTTTGGAGCGAAGATGGAGAGTGGTATGTAAAATTCATGAAATATATGTTATGCTGTAATAAAATTATTTTCTCTTCATTTTCTTTATTTTCTTTCTTTGGTTTGTGGTTGATTAGTTAAATGTTCAGGTATAATGCAACAATTGAGGCAATTACTCCAAATGGGTATTACGTTCGTTATGATGAATGGGGCAACCAGGAAGAGGTACGATTTCAAAACTACAATCTTATAAAACTAATTTAAGCTTTAATTTTAACAAATAGGAAAACTTTTACATTATAATACTCGATCGTCTTCTGTTATAATTTGTGTGTTTACTGCTGTCTAACCTCAAGCTTGATCAACATGGCTGAATGTGATTACATACGTAAAATAAGAATAGAAGGTGACAGCTCATGAGATAGCTCTCTTCTCCCTGAAATAAGATGTTAAGGATGTAATGTTTTAGGGGATCATTTGATTTTCGTACCTGCAGTGCTGGATCAATTAACATTTCTGTTTTGAAGAGTGTAAACGAGTTTCACATTGAATTTCTATTGTTCTTTCTTAAGTCCTACTGCCTGTACTTTTGCCACTCTTCTGCATGAGCTTTTTGTGCTTGCACTTTCAAATTCTACCTGAACTTTTCTTGTGAAAATTACTTAATGTCTATTTTGTAATTCAATATCAGTAGCCTAATCAAAATTCTTCAGGATAATCAGGTTCCAAAGATACTTTTGAAGAAATCCATCTGGCTAAAAGAAGTATATTTAATATTTTGTTCCATTTTCCCTCCAACTTTATGTATCCAAAATAAAACATTAATATTTCTGTTACTTTTGTACTGATTGTCACGTTTAACTTACTGAGCTTCAATTTCAATTTTATTCTTGTTACCCAATTAAGTTGCTAGAGGTAAAAGTCCTCTAATATTGTGAAATTGACATTTGAGTTTATAGATTTACTTACTGCCTAGTATCCTATTTTTCATTGCCATTGGTATATGTTGTAAAAAAAAATTGGAATATGCTATAGATTAAAATTAATTTCAGTGTGAAAAGGGAGACAGATTGAATGCTAAACATACAACTGAAATTACATGAGATACTAGTAATAAAACATGAAAGCAGGAAAGCAGGAAACTTGCATTTTTTAAGTGATTAGGACTTTGTTGGAAGAATTCTTGAAAACAGGAGTTGCTTGCAAATGAAAAGTTTTGATAGGACTGAATGGTAAGATCGGGGTGATATGGATTCTCTCTTTATTATTATGCCTGTCTTTTATCGACCCTTATGTTTTTATTTACCAAACTAAAATGTATTTTTGAATTGTGTGTGATTCCAGGTGGATCCTGATAATGTTAGACCGATTCAAGAAGGCACTGTTGATCCTTTGCTGGAAGCTGAAAAGGTAGCTGTGGCTACAAAAGAAGCCCTCAAACGTAAGATTGCCCAAGCTGCTGCCAATGACTTCCAATCCAAGACTTTGCCAGCAAAACTTCGTATTGAACCTGATGACCCTGAAGATGTGGTATGTTTTAGATTACATTTTCTATCTAACTACATTTTGGAGCTGGAGTCTCGTGTGACCCACATTGTAGCAGCAACATGATAGTAAATACTACATCCAGTAGGCTTCGTGTGGTTCCTCAATAGAGGAAGGGGAAAAACTTTGCTCTATGTCGTCTTGCTTTAGTGGCTGATATCACACATCTTTTAGAATTATATTCTTCACAGTGTCACCTAATATCTTGAAAGCTGTGCATCTTTTTTCTTATCGCATCTTATATTTAATAGCAGCTTTGTTCTACTTATTGGACTTGTAATTATTTTTACACACGCTTCTCACAGAAAGCTGCCAAACGTAAAAAGATACATGCTTTCAAGTCCAAGATGCGGATGGAAGAAAAAGAGGTGACACAGAATAAAAGGCAGAATGCGTGGCAGCAATTCCAGACAACTAAAGGCCGGGCTAAGAAGGTACCGCTCTCCGGCTATTCTTGTGCATCTACCATGTATTCACCTATATGTAAATTACCAACTTGTTAAATCCTATGGTTTATATATATCATATATGAAAATGCTATAGATGCATTTGCAAGCCATTGTTTGGAGAAGATGGTGACTTTTTGGCCCAACCAGCTAATAACGATCACACACCAACCTTCCTGTCTATCTTGCTTCCTTTCTCTTCCTTAAATCATTTTTTCCATGGATACTTGTATAATTGATGCAAAAGATAGATTTTGGCATTTTGGCTTTAGAAATTTGGACGAGGTTATCCTCTCACCACTATTCTTTATACCTGCTCTTTATTGTATTATATTTGATTTTTGGTCTTGTGTCCTAGGTTGGTTTCTTTTCGGGTCGAAAGCGAGAGAGCATATTCAAATCTCCTGAAGATCCTACCGGTAAGGTTGGTGTAACTGGAAGTGGAAAAGGACTGACCGAGTTTCAGAGGAGGGAAAAGCATCTACATCTCAAAGGAACAAACATTGAGACTGCTGATGATTAGACGATTTTTTTTCCCATTCTAGTGTTCCTCTTCATCAAACTTGTTTAGATCCAAACCACTTTTAGATTCGACCTGGCAGGAATGCAAAATGCATGATTAACTGCTGGATGATTCTACAATTTAGGAAGTTCAAAACAATAGTATGTGATGTTGTTTGATGATATAATCGAGTCACAACAAACAACTTTGTTATTTATTGTCATTTTTCTCCATCCGTATAAGCATTTGGTGGTAATATGTACATGTGATGAGCTTGCTTTCAGTACAAATGGGTGCTTCAGCCTTATATTGTAAACAAGGTTGTATAACGTTAACACGGGCCAGTCCATATCATAAAATTTGTGGCGTGCACCATTATAATCTTGGTTAGGTCATGGAATGTTGCACTAATCGTCGAATGGTTGATTACTTGAACTCAGCATGATCTTGCAATGGCTTGCTTATCATCTATCCATTAAGTCACTCTACAAAGTGAAAGAGCGACCTCGACCAGAGGAGGTACAAACACGAAGTGTCAAAAAGAAAAGTTAGTATTTCACCAATTTATCGGTAGAGAGGGAAAAAAGGAAAAAAAAAAAAAAAAAAACCCTGAACTTGGAATAACTAGAATTCATATATATCCATTTCCACACGAAAATGAAATGAAGGTGATTTGAGGTAAAAATGTAGTGGAAATGGATGAGAAGTGATATATATATTTGGAAATGCACAGAGGGACCAATTGCCAATCTTTTAGCCAACATCTTGACTAGACAGACTAGTGGTGTTAATTGGGAGGATATCAACTGTATTGAAAATAACACCAGGCCAATATCCACTACATGTTCCAGACATGTCCCTATGTAAATTTGATAAATCATTGTTCATTGAACAAACACAAGAATTTAATGAGGGCATCATCCTGTTGACTTTAATTGTACAGGTTTCATAATTATGTTCCAAGAACATGCATCAAGTTACAAATGGCCTTAGGTAGCTAGAGACAGAGAGGAGAGGAGAGGAGGGGCCTTTTCTCCAAAAGGTAGAGAGCACTATCTAGCTAGTTGCATGCATGTTCTGTGATCAAGGAATTGACACTGATGTACTCAAGCATTATGCAATGAACCTTTGTTAATGGATGCATGATGCGATATTCGTAGTTAGACATCTCTTTCTAAGACCTCGTATCTCCTCGTATGTCAACATGCAACGCAGTATTGAATACTAACTCGACGATAATGTTCAATGCTATATTTCGATCCTCCTTGGCAGATATTTCAATGGGGGATAATCGACTATACACAAAGACTGAAAATCCTGCTAAAGAAGTAAAATTATTAATTCCATTTTCTATGCATCAATACAAATGCCAATATCCTAATGGGACCCTTTTGGCATTATTCTTTCTTTCAACATTTTTCTAGTCTTAATTCAAGATTTCAGGAGGAAGTGAGTTCAAACTTCTCCTCAGAATCATATAGTTGTATCTTAAGGTATATTGTCATCTCCTGCAATTTTTTGAGTGGTAGAGTCGAGCTGCTGCAGGGAGGCGGCTGGAGATCGGTTAATGTGATAATACCATTTTGCCCAAAAGAGATAGTTGAGGAAGTTGATGAAGCTTAGAACTGCTAGCATCCAATAAAAGAGGTCCAATCTATCTTTGTTGAGATTGTTATCACTGAGCCATCCACCACCAGAGGAAGAATTTGAGGTCACCTTATTCACAAGAGACACAAGTACAGAGCTCAAATAAAAGCCAAATGAGTATGAACAGTAAGTTATGGCTGTCAAAAATGATTGCATCCCTTTTAATGACTGCCTGTAGAAGAATTCAATAAGCCCAACTGCTGTAAACATTTCTGATAACCCGAAGATCAAAAACTGCGGCGTTATCCAAAATATGGATATTATTTTGTTTGAATTCACTGCAGCATTCCTTCTTTTGTTCTCCATTAGGGCAGCTGAGATCATAGAAAAAGTTGCCAAGAACAGGCCAAATCCTATTCTCTGTAGAGGGGTGATCCCGGATTCGTGCTTTGTGATTTTTCTAGCAAAAGGGATGAAGAATGTATCGTAGAGAGGGACTATGAAGATTAGCATTATGTAAGGAATGGCTTGAAGAGAAGCTGGAGGAATATGGAAAGATTTTGTTAGGTGGGTATCCATCGCACTCCCTTGTTGAACAGAAAATGTCTGTAATTGTGCAAGTATTGTATTGAAAATAATTGTGCATGCAAATATAGGAATAACTGAAAGCAATATCTTCACTTGTTCAACTTGGTTTACTGTGCAAAGACTCCATGGATTTTCCTTTCCATCTTCGACTTTAATGCAAGCCTTGTTCAAAAATCTGAATAATCAATCAAAACACGACAGAAACTTCAAAATCCGTCGCATAAATAATCAGCTCCTTGTTTATTTTATATATGGATTATTTGAAAAAAATAAAAAAATTGTTACCTGAATTTTTCGGACAGGTAAAGATTGTTGGTACTGTCACTATTAGCAGTTTGTTCCTTGGATTGGTTCCAATGAAGCATCCAATGATCAGATGAATACACTTGCTTTCGCTTTAAAGTTGCAGCCACAAACACCTGATATTAAAAATAAAAATCAAAATAAATTATTATGAAAGTGCCAAATCCTCCGACGTATGAACATGTATCAGAAGACAGCACTTGGATCAACGTAAACTTATTTTAGAACTTGTTTGTGGTAGATTTTTTGAAAATAAATTATGTGAAAAACGATTTTTTTTTTTTTTTTTGGGTATGATTGAAAAATAGGAAAAAGATATGAATTCAAAATTATTTCATTGAAAGAATGTATAGTTGAAAATAAATAGAAAAAAAAAATGAACTTTAAAAAATTTGTATCAAACTCTGACTTATTCAACAATCGAGGATTATTTTATTTCTATATAATCAACAAAAAAGAACAAGATTGCATTCCTAACAAGAGAATCAAATAGTTGGCTTCACCATATCAATATTAAAAACACATAAATTTCAATTAAAATATGACACCAAATTGGCATAAAATAATAAGAAAACGTTACTCAAGGTCACAACCAACTTTATAAATGATAATAATATTGTCACTAAATTAAGTATGGAGGGAATATTTAAAGATGTATAGCCAAAAGTTTCTCAGATTTTGGAAACAAAGCAAGAGAACCCCTCCACTGGGAAACAAAAAAGCTAACAACAGAAATTTCCATCTCTAATAGCCAATTTGTTGTCTGTAAAGGCTTCATCATCGACGAAAATAAAAGTTAGAAAATTGATAAAATCTTGGATGGGAAAAGAAGTGTGGCATTACTTGTGCAATAGGGGTCAAGATACTTCCTTGAGGAGGATTGTTCCTATAAAGATGTGTTCCACAAATCAAGCTTATCAATCCCATAGCCATGGCTGTGGCCGAGACGCCGAAACCTACATCCATTCCAGAATGTGTTTGAACATAAACTAGGAGAGTCAAGGCAACAAGTTCACCCAGGGAGAAGGCAAAATAGGCAGAATTAAAGTATCTTGAGAGTTTCTTGGATTGCTTTGGATCATTGAATTGGTCAGCACCATGAGCTATCATGTTGGGCTTAACACAACCACTTCCTAATGCCACCAAATAGAGTGCCACAAAAAATATGAAGGCCTTCAATCCCTTTGCTTCTTCACAATGGTCTCCATCAAGTAACATATTACATTTGAGAGGTTTTAGTTGGGGCAGATGGGCTTGTACTGACAGCAATATGAAACCCTACAATTTTGCATGCACTTTGATGAAAAAATGAATCTAAACTTTATCGAACAGTTTAAGCTTTTAGAGAGGGCGGTTCAACAATGCAATAAAATGGAAAGGGTGAGAAAAAAACATACCGAAAGTTCGACAAAGCCAAAGATGAGGAGGGTCCAGAAACGACAAAGCTTAGAATCAGAAAGGTAGCCTCAAAGGAGTGCAAGGATGAAAATAGTTCCTATATAGTTAGTGACAATGATCATCTCATTTATCACATAAGTTATCAGGTTGTTCCCAACTGCTGCTATTGCCATTATCTCAAATCCTTGAAGCCCTGCACGAAGACAAAACTTAATATGCATATACACATAGCAGACAAAAAAAGTAACAACAAACAAGAAGAAAATCCAAATTATCCTCAAAACTGATCCCTTCTGTGCACACACTCAGAGAGAGAGAGAGAGAGAGAGAGAGAGACCTAGAACAAAGGAAGCAGCTTTCATTCCACCATGCTTAATTGGGTTTGATGGTCTTCCTCTCCAATCAACAGAAGTCTCTTCAAAAATATTTTCTCCCTTGTCCTCTTGTTTTCTTGTATTCTCCATATCCTAAACCTTCCCACACACACACACAGTGATATCTTCTAAGCAAAGTATTTTTCAGATGCCTTTGCAACTCTATAGGTTTCTGTAAAAAGACGTGTTAATTTTCTTACTGAATTTGAGAGAAACAGCCCCTCTATTTATATATAGTCTCATACACCTCACTCCAACACTCTTCTGGATATTGTGACCAATGGGCACCACACCCAGAAATTCAACATCAAATTATTCACGTTTCTGTCGCATTACACCACATAGCACAGAGAAATCACACTAACTACTGTTTCAAAGTGTTAACCAATTCTGACACCCTTCCTAATTAATTATATTATGAAAAAGTATTCTTCCATAATTATAATAGGTATATCACGAGATACGGAAAAAGAAACAAACAGCAAAATCAGCTAGTCAGTCCTATTTCTGATAAGGACAGTTGAGAAGTTCACCCACTATTGAATGTATGAAATCCATTCACAAATGCTCGTTAAGGTGTGCAAAAACTTTGAGACTTTACCACTTTCCAGAATAGAATAAATAAAATTTTCGTTAATTGAGTTTGTTTTGCACATACGATATATGTTTATAATTATATTATCAGTGTATAAATCAAATCACAGCCGTTTAAATTTAAGGATTAAACTAGTTGTATACATTTAGTGTACATTAAGTTGGACACTTCATGTGTTGTCAAAATCTGAGTCAATGACGGTGGTCCAAAGTCAAAGAAAATTTATTGATCACTACCTTTTATGCCACCTTCGCCTTGTAGTGCCAACCTGCCTAATCCAAAACAACAAAGTATTTATTGACTTGAGTATATTTTATATCATATTGGCTTATTTAATTTCCGACTTTTGACATTTGCCAATATAAACATATTACTTTTTATGCTCGTGGAAGTTAAAATTTTGTTTATAATTAATGTCTTCTAAATTGTCTAATAATTTTTAACAAATACGTTCATGTAATCTCCTCTCTTGTTCTACATACATTTTAAAATAACCGTTATTAAGGGTCGTTTCACAAGGCTTCTGTTTTTACTTCTATTTATTGTAGAAAAGATTTTGAGTAAGCAACCTTATATAGCTTCTTGTAGAAGTTCTTTAGTCAGATAAAGTACTTCTAAAAAAATATTCAAACATATAAAAGTATTTTCTTAATTTTAGAAGCAAATTTGACTTTTTAAAAATCTTGTCCAACGATGCCACTAAATAAAATAAGACCAAAAGCATGCATGTGACCTCCAATAATATTCAATCAAAACTAATTAAGGTTATTAAGTCCATTGTAGCAGCTCCCTGAAATCGAGAGCTAGATGCCTTACAATTAATACTTCTCTTATCCCAAAAATATTTAATTAGCTTGTAACTATTTACATAATGTTTCTTTTCAAGACTTATGGCTTATTTGATAATGTAACTTTTTTTTTTAAAACTTTTAAATGGATTCTTTAATTGATTAGTAGAGAAAATTATGCAAGAAAGTTGAACTTGAGTGACCCTTTTTCTTTTTAGTTATGTCGACTATTTCCATCCCAAATTGTGTTCCAATAGTAAATTCAATGTTCCATGTTGTAATGGATATAATTTCATAAAATCAGAAATAACTTTGATTAGAAGCTGATTCGGAGTAATAATTAAAGATCCAACATGCTTAAGATGTCGTTAATTATCTTAGTACTTTTGTCTTCTCCTCT